>PVJA010052680.1:0-12267 GCA_004027025.1 Myocastor coypus
TCTCTCTCTCTCTCTCTCTCTCTCTCTCTCTCTCTCTCTCTCTTTCGTGGGAATCAAATTCAGGACCTTCGTGCCACTGAGCTATGTCCCCAGCCTATGCTCTCTGAAAATTGCACACTGCTCTGAGAAACTAGCCATGAGGATATTCTCCAGGAAATGCTCTGAGCCTAGCTTCTTTGCAGGGGTTATCTAATTTTTTTTATTCCACTTTTCAATTTCTTTTTAACCAAAGGGGGGAAAACATGCTAGAATAGCAGATGTAAAGCAATTATCATTTATTGATACAAGTGATACAAGATTTTATTAATAAAATCTTGTAGACTCATAAAGAAATATTTAGGGAAAAGGGAATTCCCTTTCCTGAAAACAGAGTGCATATTCTCACTGTTTTGGAATAAACCTAAAATGAGTATCAGCACCGAAATTCAGTCAGAATAAAAAGAAAACATGGCTTCTCTTGGAGGTTAAAGATACGATGAGAAACCAGACACAACCCCAATGCTGGGAAGGCTGAGACAGAAGGTTCACTACGAGTCCGAGCCGTGCAGTGAGACCTTGAACAAGATAAATAAATAAAATATTAAAACAAATAAAATGATAGATGAAGAAAATTGGAATGAAGGCGCTTTCCTTGAATTTTCTAGAGAGGAGCTAAATTTCAGTGAGTTCTTTTGTTTTCTAAACATCTGCTTGAGTTTATTCTCTTATGATTCTTACAATTGTTTCACCAGTTTTCCTGACTTCGCATTTGCATATATTAAACTGATTATTTATCACAGTGGGAGTGGGTACATTTAAATTTATGGCTAGCTGGGAGAGAAAAATGAGCTACTTAATGACAGTACAAAAAAGGTCAGAATGATCCAGATATTAGAATGATTTCCAAACACATAGTGCTTGCTATTTCTTAAGTAGCAGGGTGACATTTATTTTAATGCTATTTAAATGCATCTAGATTCTCACACACTGAGCTGCATGCATGTATTCATGAGAAAGTCTACATTCTGTGCATAATGCATGGGATTTTGAGCTAATCATGGCCCATTCTTACACAGATATTAAATATCAAAAATGTGTTTTCATTAATCAGGTGACATTTGATTAATGTAAAATATGTATCTGATTAAATTTCAATTAGAGGCCTATTCAAAACGGTGACATTTCATGTGTTATTGTTCAACCTTCCTGCCCACACAGATGGCATGCAGTAAAAACATTAGCCAAATATTATACCATGACTGGATGAACAGACTAAAGCACATCCATCTTAATAAAATACATCATAGATCAGCTTCTGTGGTACATCCAGCAATGAAGTTATGACCACAGCAGATTGGTATTCACCCTAACATATGCTGCCAATGGAACATATTTTGTATTTGTATAACAAGCAGATGCAGATGTGTAATATTCCATCTTTGATCTTGTGCACATTTTCCTTAGCATTAAATAACAAACACCAAAGCAGATGGATCATGGAGGTATGAATTTGATGACTACTCACACACTCATCAGAAATATGCCATCAGAGTTGTTAATGTAATTAATAAACTTAGGAACACTCATGAATATTTTACTAGTATCTCATTATTCTTTCATCTTGAGTTTTGGGGGCAAAAATATTTCAAAAAGAATGAAAGTATTAATAGCACTCATAGCGTACACTCTGTATAAGCATGCATTAGGTATTATTTTCAAGTTTTACCTAGGTTATACAATTAAAAATTTAGAAGCTGAACAAAAGTACTCTTCCACCTATACTTATCTACATGAAATAGAAAAAGATTAATTAAATTTCCCCAAAGTTATATTCAAATTAATTCATAGTGCTGGTTGGGACTCCAATCAGGGATGCCTGGACCCCACAGCCAAGGTTTAGGACAGCTCTGTCCCTTCTTTCAATAATGTTTGCACATGAAGCCTTGATAACAATACCTATTCATTGCTTGTTAGCACCACTCTCCTGAGGAATGTCTTATGGCATAGGTTAGAAGGTCCTTAGGTATGGGCTGGCAAGATAGCTCAGTGGTCTAAAGTGCCTGCTTAGGCAAGCTAAGGTAACTGCAGGGAGTGTGATTCGATCCCTGGCATCACATGCTGTGCCAAACCTACCCCCAGGGCAGGCTGAGTTGGCCATAACAGAAATAAAGTTTTTTTTTTTTTTTTTTAAAGAAGAAAGTCCTTAGGTAAAAAGATAATTCCTACTGGTTTTAGCAATTCAGACATCCAGCATAGTGCCTGAAAGAAGAGTAGACATTCAATGTACATAATACATGTAGGTGGTGGAGTAGTGGATGAGCTATTGATGGATCAGTAGTTGACACATATGGTGGTGTGCAGGAAAACAAAGGCTCACTTTAAAAAAAGAAAAAACAACAATGTTTCTACTTATTTATTCATTCGTTTATTTATGTAGTTAGTACAGGGCCTCGCTATGCAGCTCAGACTGTTAGTCATCCTCCTGCCTCAGTCTCTCCAACACGGGAATTGCAGGCGTGCTCCTCCTATGCTCAGCTTCAGGCCAGCATGGCATGTGGTACCAAGGATCAAACCCGGGACCTTGTGCTTGGCAGGCAGGAGCTTGGACCACCAGTGTTGTCTTCTCTACCCAAAGTATTACCGTCAGGACACATTTCTTGGCCTTATCTTCGTACAGATGCCTTGATGTCCTCAAGTCTTCATGTCTTGGTTGAGATGCAGAACTGAGTCTGCTGAGAAGCACGCATGTAAACGTGTACACATACACACAGTTTCAGCTATGGATATTGACAAAAGTATATCTCACATATTGTTGCCAGGGTCAAAAATATTATACTGTCTGCTTTTTGCAATATGTAGATTCTTGTACTCACATCTCTTAGTGAAACAAAGAGTTGCTTCAAATTTAATCTTTCAGCCTGAGCACACTTTGGTACTGAATAAAGGTAGTAATTGCTGACTTATCACCTTGTTGGTGGCAGAAATCTCTCTCAGCCATTCCCTGGCACAGTCATGTTTGTTGATGAGATTTTCCCTAGTGTGATAGCTCTATTCACTGCCTTTTGTTTTTCCTGGGTGCCAAGTTGGCATTGGGTAACACTCATACAATGTGTCAATAAAAAATTACATGTTGCAGTGGGAGATCATTTACTAAATAGCACACCACGCATTATTCTTACATATTCAAAGTTAGGACAAATGTTACATTGATTTCCACCGATCTCTGATTAGTGAAGTCATTAGGCACACTTGTCTATATTTTTCAATGTTATGGGCCATGTAAATAATAGAAATGCATTATTCACTGTAACATGCCCATACAACATGAAATTTTGCCAAAATTACATTTTTTAAAAAATTCTTTGTTAATTCTTCAACAACAGTAAGCCTAAATTTCCTTCATATGAAAAGCAATTATTTGGTAAATATTAGTCCCTCAGTTTCATTTTCTTCCACTCACTTTTCTAATCCATTTTTTACATTTCTTCTAGATTAATTTAGTTTCTGTGCAATCTCAGAGCTACCCATCTTTCAAAAGCTTTGTTAGTTTCAATTCTCCAATCTTATAAATAATTACTGACATTATGTTAATAACTCATTGATATTTTCATCAAGAGAGGCAAAGAAATATAACAATATATAGACAAATAAAACTATGCAGACAAATAAAATAGTAATATCTTTAAATTCTCAAAGTAGATATAGAAACAGTATATGTAAGTGTACTTTATGCTTTTTTTTTTTTTGTCTTTTTGAGACAGGGTCTCTCTATGCAGTTCAGGCTGGCCTTGAAGTCACTTTTGTAGACCAGGCTGGCCTCGAACACGCACCGATCCTCCTGCCTCAGCCTCCCAAGTGCTGGGATTACAGATATGTAACACCATGTCTGGCTTAATGCTTGTATTAATGACAGGAAAATGTTAATCATTCCACATTAATGAATATTAGTGATGCAAATATTGCTAAGAGAATAAAACTCATTATATGATAATTTAATTTTGGAATTTTGTTGCCTGCCATTGTGTTCCACATAATTATAATTACTATCACATTGAGTTCTTTTTTTTTTTTTGAGATTTATATTCAGTAATGATATTAGTGGAGTATTAATATTACTGGTAAAATATTAATGGTATTAATATTTTCAACAATTTTAGAAGCAGTTTAATGAAGTTGGTCTAAATCAAACTCCTGTAAACGGAAAAGCCTATTCTACCACCAAGATTGTATACCTTTATTCTTAGAGATAAAGCTTTAATTATTAGAAGCAAATATACATTATAAAATTATATACATGCAATACATCACAGTACATAGGGTTTTTGTTGTTTTTATTTTTTCCTGGTTCAGCCTGTCCTGAGTGTGTGGCTGGGACTGGACATGTTGCCAGGGGTTGTACTGCAGTCCCTTAGGCCTACCTAAGCTTGCCTAAGCAGCTGTCTCACTGGCCCTTGCTTATTTTATTATTCTTGTACTGTTGTGTTCTTCTATATCACATAAACTATATTGTAAAATAGTAAGCTGCTAATGATAGAGGACAGAAATACACATTTTTCTAAAATACAGCATATTTTACTGAAGTGTTTCCTCTCATGATTGTATGAAATATTGGTTAGATTTTTTCTTTTGTAACTGATGAGTTTCTATTTTAACATTATGATTCTAAGAATTATATTTTCCTACATGAAAGGAATTGAAGCTCACTGAGTTATGATGAGCATAGAGAAATATACTTTCCACAAAATGTTGGAAAATATATTTTAAACATTTGATTTGAAGTCAAACCAAAATCAAATAAAAATTTAAGAAAATTTAGAGGTTTTTGTATGAATGATTATTATAATAAAGATGTACAAACTTCAAAAATATGTCTAAAACTTTGAATAATTTTCTTATTTAGATTTCATTAGAGCTCAAAGTAATATAAATCACTTTACTATTTCTCAATAAAACATCAAGTATGAACTATCAAACTTACATGTGAGTTGGAACTACCTGGGTCCCATCAGAAATATTCGACCCAGCACTCAGGCCCAAGACGTGAGTGGAACTTCATCTATCAGACAGGCCTGGTGTGGAACCTGCAGCAGAACTTCCTACATAGAGGCTAGAGGCAAAACACACCCAGCTGATCCAGGAGCAGAACACTTTGCCAGACTGGCACAGTGGGCTCACTTCCACAGGCTATAGCAGGAAGAAATGAAGCATAGCAAACAGACCCAAGCCACACTCACCTGGACCAGTTTGAGCTTGGTAGATCCAGACCTGATGCTAAGATAAGAACTCTACCAAAGCTCTACACCAAAGATGAGAAGACAAGATTATACAAAATGACAAAGAGAAGGAGCAAAATATATGCTCAGGCCCACAGCCCACCCATAACAAATGCAGGAGACAATAGCATAGAAGAAATTGGAAATCACATACCTGAAATAATAGCAGCTGAAGTAAAGAAACAACTGCACAAAGGTATAGAGGAAATCAGATCAGAAATAATTTCTGAAGTAAAATAAGAAAGGATAACTAGTGAAAGAAGTACTAAGTGCTGATAAATAGAGGAGAATGGGAAAATGATGGAATCCTTGAATAAATAATATAGGAAAGAAATAGAATGCATGAAGCAGATTCGAGTGCTATATGGGAACTTAAAACCTCAATCACAACCTGGGAAAACTGAATTAAAGTGAAAATAGACTTTTAGAGTTTGAAGGTACCATTGCAGCTAGTGAAAAGATAAGAAAAGATCTCTTAAAAACAACTAGGAAGCAAGAAAAAATAATTCAACATCTGCAAGACGATATAAAGATGAACAATGTAAGACTAATAGGCATCAGTGAGAAAGAAGGAGCCAATACAAATAATATAAAAAGAACATGGCAGAAATAATAACAGAAAACTTTCCAAATATGGGGAAATGGTGTGAAATGCAGGTAACTGAAGCATACAGAATTCCAAATAACATCAACCCAGTTAAAACCATACGCAGATATATAATAATGAAGATCCATGAAATTCAACACAGGAATAGTATACTAAAAGTCACTAGAGAAAAGAAACGGATCACACCCATCAGAATAAAAGATTTCTCCAATCAAACCATCAAGTCCAGAAGAGCATGGAGCAAAGTACTATAAGTCTTGCAAGAAAACAAATTGCAACGCGGACTGATATATACCGCCAAACTCTCTCACTTTAAAAAAAAATATTTTGGCTAGCTCTGCCTGCCCTGTGGGTGGGGCAGGCATAGCATGTGGTGCAAGGTATTGAACTGTGGTCCCTGTGGTTGCCTAAGCTTGCCTAATAAAGCACTTTAGACTGCTGAGTCCTCTCGCTGGCACAAAACTCTCAAGTATAATAAAGAAGTTAAATACTTCTATGAAAAAGAACAAGTAAAGAAGTTCACAATGACAAAACAAATGCTACATAAACTACTAAAAGGTATTCTAGAGAAGGAGCAAAATGACAACTGCGTGAATGAGAACAGAAAGAAACCACCAAATAGGGCAAACAAACACAAGAGAAAAAGATCTACAACAGCAGGCTTTCAATTATTCTTCTGTATATAGCAGAAAAATATTTTCATCAGCATATTCTACAGATGCACCCTATTGGTCATGATCCTATCTGGGTCTACAAGGTCGATATCAAGAAAATAGCAGTAAGCATCATGGACGCTGTCCATGCCCATGACATACTAGAACTTTGTGTGATATCATATCCCCAAACTGTTAGAAGTGCTGGTCACATATTTGCCATTTCAGTATTTATGTTATTGCTTATTCTAATTGTTTGCTATCATGAAAACTTTTTAGTTGATATTTTTGTATATATTTACCTATTCAAATAATGTGTGGAATAAGATGCTATTTAATTTTGCTCCTCCATAGCATATATATGCTTTAATGATTTTTTTTTTATAATTAGCTTTGAACAATTTCATTTTCGTGTACTTGGTATGATTTTATTCATACTTCTTGTGCAAAAGTTTTATTTTTCTAGAAATATGGTGCTATAATTTCAGTTGAATTTAGAAATTTTAAATCTTTAAAAATGTTAAATTTAATGTAACAGATTACTATTAATCAGATTATTGGTGACACTTAGGATATTAGTGAAAAACATTTCATTTAATATGGAAATTAGTATATTTCACATTTTCAAATTTAAGCCATTCAATTTTTCTGGGGATAGAGATTAAGGGACTTGTTACAAATTGAATTGTAGTCTAGTGCTTGCTCTACTACCTAATCTTCATGCAGTTTTATCTTCATGACATTATTAAGTAATTTTATTACTTTTGCTATTTCATACCCCTTGGGGTAGTCATTATTTCTGGACATGTAAGCTTAATGAAGTCCATTGACACAGATTTCATATTTCAGTAAAACACATTTTTCTTTCTAATCTTTGAAAGGAATTACAACCATTATAATCATTTATTATTTTTAACCATAGACTATCTGACTTACCTCTTAAGCTGCCAGAGCCCATATATATACATATTTACAATATGCATATTTTACTATATCTGGAGTTTAGTCAAAGGAAGAACAGTACACCTTTTTTATGCTTAGACTTAGGCACAGTCAGAATTGTGCTTATTTCTACTTGAACTGTTTTAATCTGCTGTAAAGAGGAATGAGGACAAAGTCTTCATATGAGGGCAAAAGATGTTGGTTAAAGGACACAAACTCTCAGAAGTACTGAAGATGCGTTTTATAGCATTGTGACAATAGATAGCAGTAAGGTATTATGTCATGTCACAAGACATGACGCAAGCTAAGATGTATATTAATTACCCTGATCTAATAACTTTCAGTGCATGCATGTATCAAAGCATCATGCTGTACATTATAAACTTGTGCAGTTGTTACTTGCGAATTATAACTTAATAAAGCTGAAGATAAGTATGGAGAAAAGGGTACTGAAATTATACCATTGTTATAATTTCAGTAGAACAACCTACATAGCCTTTTATACGGGTAAGAGCAAACACAAACGTTCCTACCAGTTCATAACTTCCAATTTTATGATCCTTATAATTGACAAAGAGGGCTGGGCGGATGGCTGAACAGACTACCGCACTTACTTAGGCACTGTGCAGCAACCAGGGTAAGATCCCCTGCATGCTGTGCTGGCCCTGCCCCTGGGGAGTGCTGGGACAGTAATTGAGACTGGGTGTGGAGTCACACACCTGTAATCTCAGCATTTGGTAGGCTGAAAGAAAGAGGATCACTATGAGTCCTATCTTTGTAATGAGGACCTACAGACCCTGCACTACATATATAAAATGAAATAAAGTAAAAATAATAATTGACAAAGAGAAATCAGTAGATGATTCTTGACTGGGGTTTTTTCAAATAAATCTTTTAAATTTGAGGATAGAAAGAAGGTTGGGGAGGAAAACAACTTTCTTATCTTCCAGGAGTATTATTGATTCCTCACATTAAGAAGTATAACAAGGTAGTAAATGAATCTTTAAGGTTGTTGTAATTTCAACTGTTAATCTTTAAAGTTTCGTGTCTTCATGTTTTCTTCTAAATACAGTTTGGAAGATTTTCATCTCTAGTATTAATACACATGAGAAGATTTTATATATTAACTTTTGAATTAAATTTTTTTAGATGCAAAATAGTAAAAAAGACATTAGAAATGATACAAAATTTTATTGGACAATATAATAGGAATTCGACATTGGTTGTTATATTGCATGATGTTATCTTCAAATTAGTTCTTTAGGTTACCAGATACAAAACCAAAAAATTGGTTAATACAGAACAAAACAAACCAACACCAACAAAAAGTTGTAAGAAATTAAAAAGCAAAAAAGAATTTAAAAAATTAAACATTAGCTACTCCTTTCAAAAGACGAGAACTCAGAAGTATAATTACTCAAACTATTCTGCATAAACACATAAACATATCTGCTTCTCTTATTTCTTTTGTCCTTTCCTCATCCCACTTTTTCATTCCCATTGGATAAATCCTTTCTCTTTCACAGATCTATTGCACCTTTAGGATTTTAGATACTTTTCTGTGCATGAATTAACATGAATGCCTGGTGGATTTCCATTATTTTGTCTCATTAGCTTTATTTTCTGTATTTCATTACATAAACTTTTGTTATGCATAATATATTTCTTAACCTAAGTTAAAATAACAGAAAGGTATATTGTAGTTGGGAATCTTATTTTCCAGAAATTATAAACAAACCATATTCAAAATTGTTATTTTAAAAATCTTAATATTCTATGAGAATATATAATGGATATGAAGTAATTTCGTTAAACTGATGTTTTTTTTTTCTTTTTGTTTTCTTCCATTTTCCCTCACCTGTGTCAAGCAACTCCAGTTAGTAAATAAAATTGTATACTTTTACACCATATGATCATATAATATAATTTTATAAATATTTTTATAAACAGTGGACCTGGGGGCTATAATATTAGTTAATATTTATCTTGACTATCTCATTAAACATTGTCATGAAAATTTGTGTATATGCCTCTGTATAGCTAAATTATTATTTACCTAGTTTCTTTCCATCTTCCAGAGTTTGTTATTACTATGAAAGTTATTTTATATGTCATATAGGAAATGGATTGAACATTCTATCTAGATCACTAATCTGTTATGTGAACATACTATTAACTCTTCTATCATATATGAAATACTCTTAAATATTGAGACTCATTTTGAAATTCTATTCCTAACCATTAAATTAATTCTAATTATAATGGCTTTGTATTATGTCTCTGTTCTTCATTCAAAGACAGGTTATCTGAATCTTCTTTCATATTAAATAGAAAATTATCCCACCTATTTTAAAGTAAGAAAACATAAATCAAATTCAAATTCAAATTGTATTCAATTGTGTATTAGTATTATGGAAATATGTGAGTATTTTCATTTATTTATATTGGCATTACCTCCTTGTTTTAATTATTCTCTTCTTAATAATTTATTATTAATTTTCTATCTTGTTTCTGTTCATTTATTGTTATATTACCTTCAAATTAGAATCTAAAATTTGTCTATTTTGAGGCTTACTCTAAATTATTATAGGTATGTTAGACATTTTAAGATACCGTAATATTAATAACAAAATATTGAAACTTAATTTCTTTTGCTAAATTTTGAATGTTTTCCTGTTGTCATTTCAGTTGCTAAAACACTAAGTCAGTAATAGGTAGTGGTTGGGTTAACAGGTATCTTCAACTGCTTAACATTAGCTTAAGTTGTTAAAACATCCCTTAATATTTTTAGGCATTCACCAATTCTTGTGTGTTGTTACTCAAAATTTGAAATGCCTTGCATTGTTTTTAAATGATTTCTTTGTACTTTTCCTTATTTTAACATTTTTATGGGAAGTGTGCTCTGGAATTTGTCATGGGCCTTCATAGCACACAGTCTGCTTGGGCTTTGCTCTCGTCCAATTTGCTGCTATCATGTAATAGATAAGTAGACTACCTGACAATGAACGTATTCTCTATTCTTGAGAGAAACTCCACCTGAAAGTCATGGATCAAATGTGATCCACTACTTTGGATCAAAGCTTTATATTTTGTTATATACAAAACTTGGCAACCATATCTGCAGTGATATTACTATACAATTTTCATTTTACATATTTATTTGGTTTTAATATTAAATTTCTGAAGAGCCTATAAATACATTGGATACCTTATACAGTATGTTTAAATCATAGAAAGGGATAAATATGCATGAAGCATAAATACAACTTATGTGATGTATATGTAAAATATTGTAGTGCTTGTATAGTTATACTATAACTTGGAGGTAATAATATAAAGTACTTTTCTGCTACTGCCCAAATATTTTAAATTTGCCTATGTTTGTACTTGTTAAACTTTTGTTTACTTTATATGTATTTTTTAAATTCTCAAAGTTCAAACATATTGTTCATATTGGATTAATAGCGTTCCTCCTGTCTCATCCTCCCAGTGGGTTTTGATGGCTGGTACGGGGGCAAGGTATGCAGTACTGGGCTATTGAACTTGGGTCCTTGCATTTTCCAGGCAGGCTCTTAGACTGCTAAGCTCTCAACCCAGCCCCATATTTTCTCATTATATCAGATTATGATTGTCTGAACTTTATAATTTAAAGTTCTTTAACTGTCAGTATGTAAAGCATTTTTCTTCCTATTCAACATGCTCACCTTTCCAATATAATCTGTGACTTTTCATTTTGATATATTTATGGTTGTCTCTTATTTTCAATCAGTTTTTAATTCCTTAGATTCCTTTAATTAGATTCCTTAGATTCTCCTGTTGACAATAGAAGCCACAGTTTCTAAACCCTACTGACTCCTTCTGGCCTCACAAGAGAATGCCACTTGGCTAGGTATAGGATTCTTGAGTAATAAATCTGTCATTAGCAAATATTATTCTACTATCTTCTAGTATCCAGCACAGAAGATGGAATGTTGGGCATGGTCGTGAGAATTTTCCTCTGGAAGTTAATTTTTCCTCCTCTCCAAACTCTTGTTCAAGGATTTCATTATTCAAATGCTCAGGAAGGCTAGTAGGACATGCCTTTATATCGCTAGAATTTGGTGTTACCTTTAAATGTTTTTCAAACCAGTATTTCTTCATTTTAGGAAGTTTTTCACAAGTTAAATTCATTACTTGTGCTAGCTAATCATAACTGAGCACCTGGATACATTAAGGTATTCTTGCAGCGATGACTTAACAACGGGTGCTCCACTCTTCAGAGTGTTAATGCGCTGATGTTTATAGCTGAAAGTTTTGTGAGGATGTGTAGGCCACTAGGGAAAAGTAAGTCTCCATACTTGTGTGCCTTCTGAGGTTAGTCCTCTCACTGTGGCTGTTCCCTCTACCACTCAGCACTGAGTCACTGCCTTCCAACTACCAAGAGGTCAACAGCTTTGCTCCAGGACTGTTTTGCTTTGGAACTGGAAAACCATGGACTGAAACCTCCAGATCCATGAGCCAAATTATATCTCTCCTCCTTAAAATCACAGGTGTTAGAAATTTTGTACCTTTTGTACCAATGCCAAGAAAGCTGACCAACACATTTCTCTATCTTTTTTTTTGCATAATATGAAACCTATCTTTATCGACTCTGTTTATCTTGAAATCTTTTTCCATCCTTCTTTCCTCCCTCCTCCTTCTCTTCCTCCTTTCCTCCTATCCCCCTCTCTTTCTCTCTCTCTCCCTCCTTCTTTTTCTGTTTCCCCCTCCCTCCCTTCCTCCCTCTGTCCCTTCCTTCCTTCCTTCCCTCCTTCTTCCCTCCCTCCTCCTTCCT
>PVJA010052681.1:0-12300 GCA_004027025.1 Myocastor coypus
TCTATCCAACCATCCAACCATCCATCCATCCATCCATCCATCTATCCAACCATCCAACCATCCATCCATCTATCCATCCATCTATCCAACCATCCATCCGTCCATCCATGGATCCATCCATCCATCTCCATCCATCCAGCCATCTATCAAATCATCCATCCATCCATCCATCTCCATCCATCCAGCCATCTATCAAATCATCCATCCATCCATCCATCCATCCATCCATGGATCGATCCATCCATCCATCTATCTATCCAACCATCCATCCATCCATCCATCCATGGATCCATCCCACTAACATGGATCAGGGATTCTCAATGTTACATCTAAACATTTGATACTTTTGTGAAAAGCTCTTCTCTCTTGTCTTGGAATAACAGTGCCCTGACTTTGTTTGAGAAGGGATCTCCCTCCCAGTCCGCGTGTCTCCAACTTCATCTCCCATCTTCAGGGCAGAGCACACGAGCCAGCCCAATCCATTCAGACTTTCCTTGATCCTGGCCACAGTGATCTGTTCAGTGAAGAACAGACATGACCTAAGTAAGACCAAGCAGGACCGGTGAGCCTCAAGTCCAGGACATTGGCTTGAGATACAGGACAGTGCTGTCCTTTCTGCTGGACTTGTTAGTGATGCGAGGTGCTGAGGGTCACCCAAAGGAGCTGGGGGATGGAGCCAACCAAGCAGAGCAGCAGGGGCCAGTGACCCTGATGATACTGCTCTGTGGTCTTGAGTAGCCAGTCTGGGGCCTCCTGACTCCAGCACCGCTTTCTGCCCTGGAATGTGAACAAGCCCTTGGCCCCCGGTCTCCCTCCCTGATGGTTCCCTGAGGTTTCTGCCTGCTGAAGCTGCTTCTTGTGTCAGGACCTGGGCCCCACCCAGTTGCTGTCCTAGAGGCTGGCGTATGACCCACTCCACATCTTCTCCCAAGCGTTATCTGACTCTATCCCTCATCCCGTAAGGAACTCTGCAAGGGGGTGAGCTTGTGGCCAAAGAAATCCTGGAATTGCTGCTCATCTATCCTGCCCCTAGACAGTGACAATGCAGTTGGCACGCAGACGAGCGGGCTGCACAGAAGCCTGCACGACCAGGCTTCCCCAGCATTTCGCATTGAACCTGGTCATAGCATCCAGCAGGCGCTCAGCGGTACACACCGCGGTTTACAGACAAATGGGCCAACTTTCTCTTGAAAGTCCTTGCTAGGCTGCTCTTCTCTTCCTTCTCCATGTCCACTCTCACTACCTTATCCACCTTCCTGGGAACACCTATCTCATCCTTGCACAGGGTTTTTAAAGTTTTTGATCTATAAGAAACTGTGTGCGATTGGCTGAGCATGGTCATAGGCAAGTTGCCATGTACCCAACACTACAATCACAGTAACCAATGTATCCACCTCCCCCAAAGTGGCTTCCCTGTGTCCCTTTACTCTGTTTTCATTTTTTTTAGCACAAACACAAAATGAGCTCTACTATCACAGGTTTTTTAAAAAGAGCACAATACAGCGTTGTTAGCTACAAGCTGCAGCAGCTCTCCAGAATGCATTCATCTAGCATAACTGAAACCTTATCATCCTCGAACAACTTCCCCCACTTCGCAGGCCCCGGCAGCCGCCGTTCTCTTCTCTGCCTTTATGATCCCTGATAGCGTGAGATCCTGCAGTGTTTGTTGGGCAGGTCGGACTCTTTCCAACAGCGGTTTTTGCCAATACAGCTTTCTCTTCCTTCTCTCAGCTGGAAGATGCAAAGGCAGAAATGATTTATGGACCGCTCGCAGCCTCCCATTCCCAAAGCTGCTGGCTGGGTCTTCGATCTCCGACACACTCCCAGCTTTCTGGGCCGCTACTTGACCTTCCTTGCGGTATAGCTTGTGAGGCTGTAGCAAGCGGGATAGGAGCATCATGGTCCTTCATGGCCAGCCCTGCTGAAAGGCAATGGGAAGATGTGCAGAGCCGTCATCGCTGTCGCCAGCAGCGGTCCTCTCTTTGGGACTCAAGGAAAATCTTCCATAATCCCAGCACTCAGGAGGCTGAGACAAGAGGACTGCAAGTTCTCAGCTAGTCTGAGCAATTTAGCAAGACCGTGGTTCGAAATAAAAAGGGCTGGGAGTGGAGTTCAATCCCCAGTGCCTCAGAAAGAAGGTCCTTATGCTTTCAGGGAAAGCCACGTGGCTGTATGGATGGGGTGCAGACCTGAGGGACAACCTGTCTGTGTTCACGCTTCAGCTGCAGCAAGCGCCTCTCCCATGACTCAGGTTTGTCACACATCTTTCAGGGAGCATCGGCGTCCATCTTCCCTCTCCAAGAACTTGCTGATTTGTTTTTTCTGTCTGATGCCTCCTCCTCCTCCCCCAGCTTCTTGGCCACTGTGGCTTGGTTTCTCCCTGCCTGGGACCTTTCCTGCTAGGTTAGAAGGGCCTGAGGAGGAAAACCACACACACACACACACATTTAAGTGGCTCACAGCGGAATAGCTACCTCCCACTCCGTCCCACTGTCCCCACCTGGCTTCTGCTGCCACCACTGTCCTGTGGCTCCCTGGACAGTCTCTAGGCACTACCTCCCGCAGACTCTGTCCTAGGTCTTTGCTCTGTCTGTGTGAGCTTTGACACTTGCAACTGCACTCCCTCAGGGGCACTCTGCCACTGAGCGACATCCCTGGCTGGGCTTGGCTTTCTTTTCCTTCTCTCTCTCTTTCTCTCCCTGCTTCCCTCTCCCTCCCTCCCTCCTTCCTTCCTTCTTTCCTTCCCTCCCTCCCTCTTCTCTCCCTCCATTCTTCTTCCCTCCCCTCCCCTCCCCTCCATTCCTCTCCCCTCCCCTTCCTTCCTTCCTTCCTTCCTTCCTTCCTTCCTTCCTTCCTTCCTTCCTTCCTTCCTTCTTTCCTTCCTTTTCTTTTTGACAGGATCTCACTAACTTTCCCAGGCTGGTTTCAGGCCCAGGCATCCTCCTGCCTCAGCCTCCCAAATCTCATAGTGTTTAATGTCTTTTTTGCCAGACTTCTGATCCTTCTGCCTTAGACAAAGACCCTCCAAGCTCTTTCCCTGTCTGTCCAGTCCCAGCTCTACCTTGTGGACCTCCCTCCCCAAGTCCACTCCTCCTTCTTGGGGTTCTGTTCCCAGCCCCTTCCTTTCTCACACTGCAGGCTCTCCTGCACACACTCATCCATTCCCATGGTTTTCATTTCAGTCTGAAGCTGTTCCTTTCCAAGTGCTGCCCCTAGTGCTGGCCTTGGGCCTGCATTCCAGCCACACATGTCCGGCTGTCCCCAGCACCTCTCTTTGACTGCTGTCTCCTCAGTACCCACCCTAGTTAATTAATCGCCAGGCCCATTGTCTTGACCTCTTTTAATAAATCAGTACCCCCCACACTCACTGTAGCCCAGCTCCAGCCTCAGTCTCCCTGCTCACACCTGCCTTTGGCCCATACTTCGGTCCACTTGGTCCCTACACCAAGTGGATCATGGCATTCCCTGCCAAAACATGTGGCTCCTTCCTACCAGGGATTGGATCCAAACTGCCTCCAAGACTGGAATGGCCAGATTTAGCAAATAAAGATGCAGGATATCCCATTACATTTGAGGCTCAGATAAACAATGGGATTTTTTGGTTTTGTTTTGTTTTATATGAGCATATCCTATGAAGTATTTGGCATCAGCCCTCCCATATCCTGGGAGGTTTACACACACACACACACACACACACGCACACACACACGCACACACCCTGCCCCAGCCCAGTTTCGTTATGCTATGTTTCACATCAGTCATTTGGGAGCAACTGAACTCCTTAAAACTCCCCCAAGTGGGTCAGTTGTTTCTTCATCAGTATACCCTTCCCCCCTGCCATTTACCCCACCACTCCTCCCCTGGGCCTGGACACTTCGTGCTCATCTCCTGGGCCTCAGAACACTGAGTTTCCCTCCTCCAAGAAGCCACCGTCTTCCCCAAGATGCATGGACTCCCTCCCCGGGATAGTCTTTGCACTTGATGCATGGTCTCTCCTCCTACAGGCGAAGTTGCTGGCAACTCTGCCAGGGCCTGCACTCCCCAAACACATCTGGCCCTCCTGCCTGCATGGCCCCCTGCAGCTGGATCCTCCGGAAGGCCCAGTGCTTGGCTGAGCCCCAGCTTTCTTCTTGGTCTCTTGGCCAGACTCCCAGTCTGAAGGTTCACACTCCCTACTCGCCTGAGTTCCCATGGAAAGTGGCCTCCAACCCAGCCCCCTGCCCAGGACCAGATTGTTAAATGCTGAGGCAATGGCGGCTCCCAGCCAAGTTCCCAGCAGGCCTGCTGCTACCTCACCCAGAGCATCTGCTCGTACATCTGGGGACAGTCAGCCACAGCTGAGGCCACAGAGCAGGGCTTTGTCACAGTGGGTCAACTTGAGGCTTGATGGGGCTGTAGTAGAACAAGCTCAGACTTAAAATGTGGACACTTGGTTTGAATCCCAGTCTTGCATCTTTCTAGGTGCCTGGCACTGGACAAATGAGCACCCTTTCCCCTGGGCCTCAATTTTCAGGCTGTAAAATAGGGACAGCAATGTTTATCTCCCAGGGTATACAATCAAAGGACCGTGTCTACTACGCATCAAGCACGTAGCAGCAATGGAGATGTTGGCTTGGTCCTCAGTGGTCCTTCCCGAGGATGGTGCCAGCAGGCCTGGGGACCACAGCTCTCCTCATACGCTTCTTCTGCCAGAGCTACAACCATACCGCACTCTCCACTCCCACCCAGCCCAGGCTCCAGAGCAAATGGCCTCCAATTTAACACAAGAATGGCTGATAGGAGGGAGGAAACCCTGGGCTGGAGTTGGGAACACTGGGCCTCGGATGTCCCCTCATGCCTCCCCTCTGCCCAGCCCTGCGGGTTGCTTGGCTGGCCCTGTAGTCGGCGGGATGGCTCAGTGGTCTAAAGCGCCTGTTTGGGAAAGCTTGGGTGGCTTCAGGGACCTCGGTTCGATCCCCGGCACCACATGCTGCGCCAGCCCTGCCCTCGGGGCGGTCTGAGCTGGCCATAAAAATGAGTGAATAAACAAACAAAGGCTCTGAAACAAGAAAAATAAATAAATAAATAAATAAATAAAATTTATTAAAAAAATACATAGGGCATGATGAAAGCTCTGCTGAATGTTGAAACTTCATAAATGATTACAGTAAAGGCCACCAGGCCACCAAGCCTCCCCACAGTACTTCCTCTCACCTGGAGCACGTGCACCCCAGCCTTTTTGCCGCTTTCTGGAGCAGTTCTGGAAGTCCTGTTTTGTGCATGTCCCTTGCTGGCTGCCCCCATGTCCCAAACTGATTCAGAACATTCGTGGTAATCTGCGGCAGGGAGAAACTTGATGATCTGTCCTCCTCTACTTTATTTACCACATCTGACAACTTCTGGCTTTTCCCCAAAGTCAAGGTAACCATGAAAGTTAAACATTTTGAATCAGTTCAGGAAGCTGAGGCAGGCACAACAGCACCACCGAAGATATTCATGAGAGAAGCCTTCTGAAAACGCTTCCAAAAATTAGGGTCAGCCAGATAGTTCAGGGGACTAAAGTGCCTGCTTAGGCAGAGCCCAGGGGCTGGGGTTCTATCCCAGGTGTGCCATGCTGGCCCCATCTCCAGGGTGCACTGAGGTGGCGATAAGAATTGCGTATGGTGGGCTGTCGAGATAGCTTAGTGGTCTAAAGCGGCTGCTTAGGCAAGCTTAGGCAACCACAAGGACCATGGTTCAATCCCCAGTACTACATGCTGTGCCAGCCCCACCCCAGGGCAAGCTGAGCCTGCCATAATATTAAAAAAAAAAAAAAAAAAAGGGCCCGGCAGGATGGCTCAGTAGTCTAAAGCACCTGCTTAGGAAAGCTTAGATGGCTGCAGGGACCATGGTTCGATCCCCGGCACCACATGCTGCGCCAGCCCTGCCCTCAGGGAAGGCTGAGCTGGCCATAAAAGTAAATAAATAAACAAAAAGTTCTGAAACAAGAAAAAAAATTAAATTAAACAAAATAAATCTTAAAAAAAAGGAAAGAAAAGACCGGGTGTGGTGGTGTGTGCTTATAATCCCAGCACTTGGGAGGCTGTGAAACAGGAGAATCACTATGAATCCAATTTTCATAGTGAGATCCTATAAACCCTGTACTAAATATGTAAAAAGAGGGGAAAAAAGAAAGAAAGAAAATAGCCAGCACGATGGGATGAATGCGTGCAAAGCAAGGAGCATTTTCAGAGGATCAATATCAATGTATTTTTATAGTGTGATAAATTTTTATAAACCTTGAGTACAGTCATGCCTCAACATCTGCTAAGAGATTGGGCCCAGGATACCCACAGGTGCCCAAATGCTCAAGTGTTGAAGTCCCTCGTATAAGATTACCTAGCAGGGACACAGAGCACACCCATCCTTCTGTAGACTTCGCAGGGCCTCTAGGCTACTTATAATACATAATGCAATGTAAGTGCCTTATAAACGTGAGGTGAGGTAGAAGAAATAAAGATAGAAAGGGGAGGAGGAAAATCATAATTTTAAAATTGTACTTTGAAGAAAACTGCTACTTCAGGACCCAAAAAGCTACCCAACATTACGATGCCCTTTTCTCTTCTAAGAAAAAAAAAAAAAAAAAAAACCGAAAAGCTTTCCCCCCACAGACCTCTGTCTTCCAGGAAGCGGCTCTTTTGAGTAGTCAAAACACATGCAGCAGGACCAAGCCAAACAGCTCAGCAGATTAAAGTACCTGCAAGCAGGCACAGGGCCTAGGGGCCTACTGCGCTGGCCCCACCCCCGGGGTGTACTGAAATAGCAATTGAGACTGGATGTGGTGGCTGGCACCTGTAATCCTAGCTCTTGGGAGGCTGCAATGTCACTATGAATCTGATGGAGTGGCGAGACCCTGCACATCCTGTAGACCCTTCCCTAAAATACAAAGCAAAACAAAACTAAAAAAACACAGCTGTTTCACATTCTAACTCAACTCACCAAGTGGGTGACAGTAGGACTGCACACCTTAGCTCATCAATCTGGATGACACCCCTGTGGCCACATACAAAGTCCCCGTGACACATCACAATGCTCTACAACCCCTGTTCTACCAGCGCCCACACTCACCTCCCCGAGTGTGTGCTTCTTTCTGCCTCTCACGAGCATGCCTTGAAAACTTGCTGTGGCAGAAGTCAGCAAACCTACAACCTACCCCATGGGTAGGGTGAGGTGAGGCCCCTGCTATCTCCCTGAGGAGACCTGCCTAGTGACAAAGAGTTGCTATTCTGTATTCTTTGGGGGATGACAAGGAAAAAAGTATACACATGTTCAATATGGAGAAAATTACTTTCCTGAGTATTTTGATCCTAGGTTGAGTCCACAAATGAGGAACTTGCAGATACATGTGTACACACACACATACACACACACACACACACTCATACTTCCAGTTTTGTCCAGGTCCATGTGAAGAGTTTCGATGTCACCACTTCCATCCTCATGTGAAGAAAAACGCTGAACAAAACTAAAAGCCAACAAGTGGCCATAGATGTGTCAGAGAACTGAAGTCAAAGGCAGGACACCACTCTAAAAACTGAAGGAGATGGGAGAGGCTCAGGGAAGATGAGGCTGCTGGACATACAGGAGCGGTTGCAGCCGGGAGCTGGGAAGAACCCTTCCAACAGTAATAAATAGCTCAGTGTAGATTTGGTGAGGGTTAAAAACTGCCTCCAGAGTCTACCTCACAGTGAAGATTAAGGGAAAATATTCCCAGGCAGGGAACAGGGGACAAGTAATAGATCTGCAGTACTCTCTAAGCATCATCCCTCAGAATAACTGAGCCTTACCTGACTGGGAGAAAGGGCTGCGAGACGGCTCCACCCTCCCTTAGCCTTTCCGTCTCACATAAGAAAAAGAGGAACAGTTTAAACAGCTAAGAAATTCATCTAAAGGTGACAGCTCAGACACTTGGGCCTACTTAACAAAAATAAATAAATGCCATTCAATCATACTATTAAAGAATGTTTCCCCACCCCAACTCTTTACCACCACAGCAGTAGGTGGACTGTAGGATGAGAGCTGCAGGGCAAAGACTATTTAAGAAAGAGTGTTTGGTGTAAACCAAAGACAGCAGAAGAAGCCACCAGCACAGCCACAAGGAGTTAGAGGAGCATCGTGACGCTGATATTTACAGCTACGGTGAATACTGAAGACAGTGCAGTTCCTAGCTAGCTCAGCAGAAAGCCTCCCACTAAAAGCCAGACTTGGTTCCTACTATCACACACATCAACGATATTTGTGGCTTTCATTTAAAAGAAGGCAAGATGCACTAAAAGGCACAAAAGAACAGGATGTGAACAGCTAGAAAAAAAAAAAAAAAACAACTATAGCAAGCATCTAAATAAGATCCAATCTGACAAAGATTTAAGAATGATACGATAAAGACTGTAAAATAACTGTGGTTGATATGTCAACTAAGACTCTCTTCTTTCACTGACAAAGGTTCTGCAAAACACTGTACATGGTTTCAAGGTAAATCCTGAGGGGATTTGACTGACCTTGTCAGACAAGAAAATTACATGTTTCCTTATACAGGTCTTGCTTTAACTGGGCCTTAACTACACCCAGCAGAAAAGTTTAACCACAAGGCATAAAAAGTAAAGCCAGATTTGTATGCTGAGCTGCAAAAGGCTCAGGCCAACAGCTTCTGACATTGCCAGTTCTGCCAATAACCCACTACTGTTAGGAAATGTTGCTCTATGTATACAACTACCTTCTCTTAGTTCAATGAGGAGAAATATTTGTACCGATAGTGTTTACAAGAGTTATCATGTCTGCATCATGTACTCTGAGCAACTACTATGAAGACCACAGGATGCATTGTATCAATTATTGTGACTATCCTACTACTGTGTTTTGAAACTGTCTCATTGTTATTTCCTATTGAAAGTAATAAAAATAAATAAATAAGCCGGGCATGGTGGCTCACGCCTGTAATCCCAGCACTTGGGAGGCTGAGGCAGGAGGATCGTTGTGAGTTCGAGACCAGCCTGGGCTACAAAAGTGAGCTCAAAGCCAGCCTGAACTGCACAGTGAGACCCTGTCTCAAAAAAAAATAAATAAATAAATAAAAATAAATAAATAAAAGCAAGATCTAAAACTAAAAAAATAAGAGAGGCTGAGGAATCAAGTTCAGGAAGATTATTTGAGGGACTTAGACTACAAAAGATCACTAATATTACATAAATACAGTAGATACCATCCTTCACACTTGGACAATGTATCCTAAGAATATGACTGGCTGCTGGGAGCCCTATGCAATACCAAATCTTTCATATACTCTGATCTCATAGATGTGAATATTTATGATAAAGTTTAACTTATTAGTTAGGCATAGTAAGAGATTATCTATGACTAATAAAATAAACAATTATATAAATTTTAAAAAGTGAGACTCTTCTTTGACCAAAGTTTTAGTCAGGCCCTCCTGTGTCTTTTGTTTGATTAGCCAACCTTAGGCTTCCTGCTCAGCTCTTATAGAATTCAGTTTGATCATGAATCCTGCTGGGTTAGTGTAGTAAAAAATCCTCAACACTGGAACGTAAGGTTCCTTGGTACCTTATCATCCCGCTAATCTATCAAGTCTATTTCACCAGAAACCCCTACCCCAGTGTTTCCTCTTATTACTGGATAGAGAAGTTTCAGAGGAGCTTCCTCCTGGGTCCTTGGGGTCTGAAGCAAATAACTGGACAAGACACACAGAAAAGGCAGCGAAAATGTAGTGTTATTGAAGGTGGAAAAGAAATATAGTCTACAGGCTCACCACAGCTCCAAGGATCAATGGAAAGGGATCTTAGGATCCAAAATACCTAGATTGGCCTCGATCTCATGCAAATATAACTTTGGGGAAATTGCCTTATGAAAAACTGACTTGGGCACCTACTTTGGCAAGCACAGGGACCAGAGTTCACTTATAGATACCACATGCTACACCAGCTCCGACTGCAGGCACACTGAGCCACCAAGACGGGGCACGTCTGTTATGCTAGCACCAGGGAGACCCAAAATAGGATCCCTACGAGTCCAAGATGCATATTTAAACCCAATACCAAATACATAAATTAAAAAGAAAAAAAAAACTCACTTGGCCTCTTGCCAGATGTAAATGAAGGATCAAAAACAGTATCTTTTGATTGGTTCTACCTATATGTAAATGAAGGATTAAGAATAGCATCTTCTGATTGTTCATAGGAGCAGCACCAAATTCAAATGAAGAACTGAAAATGTTGCCTTTTGGTTGGTTCTATGTGCAGTGTGCCGGGGCTGTAAGCCAAGAGTCACTTCAGCACTAGGGTTTAGTACAGGTCTTCTTTTCTTGAGATGCATCTAGTTCTAGTTCTGCCTCTTAGCTGTGTTTTTGTAAACACTCAGCCTAGTTGGTTATCTGATTTCCTTCAGCCCTATCTACTTTTGTCTTAGTGATTCCCAATCACTCACCTCTTCTTTCTTCACACCTTATGAAAATTTTTACTTATCCTTGTTGGATTTGGCATCTCTGTCCCCCGTTATATCTGGCTAACTTTTCATTTTAGCAATGTTAAGGGTGTAAAGGAAGGAGTAGTTAGCAGGCCAGCCTAGATGGGTAGTATAGACTGTTGGGCATTCTAAAAAAAAGAATCTAAAGGGAATGCTAGAAATAAAAAACACTGTAACAGAAATAAAAGCACTAGGAGACAGTTATGGGAGGTATAATATATGTGCAATGAAAATATCAGAAGGGGAAAAAAAGAAAGACTATAGGACACAAAATCTTTTAAACAATAATGGTTAAGAATTTTCAAAACTTAACGAAAAACGCAGATGCAGGAAGCTCAGAGAATACTGGGCAGAATAAATTCTAACCAAACCAAAAATAAAAGTTCACAAAACAAAAACCCATACCAGGGTACATACATTCAGACTATAGAAAATCAAAGACAGATAATTTGAAACAAGTCAGAAATGAGAAACACCTCTCCAACAGAAGAACAAGAGTAACAATGACAGCGGAGAACTTGTTGGAAATCACATAAGCAAGAAAAGAAAGGCGAAAAATATTTAAAGTATTGAAAGGAAAACCCATAGCCTACTATCCTACATCTAGAAATATAAGGTTATTTCTACACATCAATGAACCAGGTCTTGGGGGACCCCCATTATCCCGTCAAAACGACTGAAAATGACATTAGCGCTTCTGGTCTGGGGCTGTTATTTATTTATAAAGCTATTAGGTTTACTGGGTCACAGTTTCAGTTTCATCTTTGGAGTTTCCTCTACACTCGGCAAAGCCTTACTCCCTATCTCTTCTCCTCTAGTTCAACTCCTCCTCCTCTGTCCCCTCTTCTCACTCACCCACTGGAGATAACCAATCTCAGCTCCTACTGAGCTTCATCATATTTCTTTTGTTCAAATGAATAAATTCATGTGCATTTTCATATGCCCTGTAAAGGAAACATTGATCAGCCAGATGTGGTGATTCCACAGCTGTATTCCCAGCTACCTGGAAAGCTGAGGCAGGCGGGTCACAGGTTTGAATCTCACTTGGGCAACTGAGACTCTATCTCAAAAAGCCAGCCCCATCCCCCAGGAAAGGCTGAGCTGGCCATAACATACATAAATAAATAAAGTAAAAAAAGATACATCAAAGAATCCACCTTGCAGGAGTGGGCCAGGTGTCGGAAGAACATCTGAAAAGTGTACAACCACATAGACAGATGTCCGGTGGGCGTGGCTTCAGGTCTTGCACCAGGATTTAGAGCTCTGAATCTTTGTTTGTTATTCACTCATTTTTATGGCCGGCTCAGCCCACCCCAAGGTCAGGGCTGGCGCAGCATGTGGTGCCGGGGATCGAACCGCAGTCCCTGAAGCCGCCCAAGCTTCCCCAAGCAGGCGCTTTAGACCCCTGAGCCATCCCGCCAGGCCCCAGGATTTAGAGCTCTGCAGCCACAGGCAAGTTACTGAACCTCTCTGATTGCAAATTCCTGATCTTAAAACTGAAAAATGACTCAATTTCCTATGATGGGTAGTTTTGGTGAGGACTGAATGAGATAGTGCATATGACTCATGAGGTATACCTCATGAGATAATATATGTGTGATACAGTCAGCCCTCTGTCTCCGTAGATTCAACCAACCACAAGTCAAAGCATCTAGAAAGAAGCTACAATGTTGCTATACTGAGAATGCGCAAACATTTTTTCCTGGTCATTATTCCCTAAACCGTACAGCAGAACCACTATTTCCATAGAATTTACATTGAACTAGGTCATCAGGAATGTAGAGATGACTTATGAAAATGTGCCAG
>PVJA010052683.1:0-12295 GCA_004027025.1 Myocastor coypus
CTCTCTCTCTCTCTCTCTCTCTCTCTCTCTCTCTCTCTCTCTCTCTCTCTCTCTCTCTCTCTTTCTCTCAATCTCTCACTCTCTTTGTGAAACCAGAGATCAAACTCAGGACCTTGCATTTGCCAGGCAGGCACTTGTGTCCCTGAGCTATCTCCCCAGCCTCTGTGGGGTTCTCTTTAGAAGTCCTTATTTATACTTTTATCTTCAAGAGTTTTATTAACTACTTTATCTTCCAGCAGAAATTTTCTGTTTTAGTATTTAGATCTTTGGTGCATTTTGATTTTAGTTTAGTACATGGTGAAAGATAGGGATCTACATTTAATCATCTGTATATAAATAGCCACTTTTCCTATGACTATTTATTAAAGAGGTTATCTTTTGCCAAGCCTAAGTTTTTGCCCACTTTATCAAACATCAGGTAGTTGAATGTGCGAGAAATTGTTTTCTGCATCCTCTGTTGTATTCCATTGATTTATGTGCCTGATTTTTTTTTTTATCAATACTGTTTACTCTATTTTTATCATAGTAGTTTTGTAGTATGTTGGTACCCCAGAATTATGATTCTTCTTGCATTATTCTTACTTTCCAGGATTGCTTTTGCTATCATAGGGCTCTCCTGGCTCTATGTAAATTTTAGGATTGTCTTTTTCTAGTTCTGGAAGGAATACTTTTGGTATTTTGATTGGGATTACATACTGTCTACATATCAGCCTAGACACAATGGCCATTTTGAACGTGTTGGTTCTGCCTATTCAGGAACAGGGAAATTTTTCTGTTTTCTGATGTCCTTTTCAATCTATTTTTCTCAGAGTTCTGTACTTTTCATTATACAAATCTTTTGCTTCCTTAGTATTTGTCTCTAAATTCCTCAATATTTGCCTTTTCATGATACTATTGTAAAAGATACTGTTCTTTTTTGGTGAGTTTATTTTTGATATACAGGAACACTTAATTTTTGCAGATTGACTTTGTACCTACTATATGGCTGAATTTGGTTATTCTCAGAGTCTTGGTAGGATTTTTTTAATCATTTATGTAAAGAGTCATGTCATCGAAAAATAATAATTTCTTCCTTTCCTATACATATAACTTTTCATGTCTCTTATCTAATTGTTCTAGCTAATGTTTCAATAACTATATAGAATAGAAATGATGATACTAGACATCCTTGTCTTATACCTGATAATATAGGAAAGCTTTCAGCTCCTCATTAATATGATGTTAGTTTGTTAAAGGTGGTTTTTATCAGATTGAGATAAAGAGCTTCAATTCCTGTTTTCTTTTTTAGATTTTTCCAAGAGTTTTATTTTTATTCTCTGTTTCTTAAATTTGATTTTATTTTACTCTGAAGAGTAAAAACAAAAGCAGAAACAAGTTAACATGCAACAGTACGTGTTACAGATTTTCTTTTGTGTGTTACAGATTTTCGAAACAAGAATAGCTAATTTACAGTGGTTGTTATATTACCTAATTTTTAAAAAATTTTATTTATTTATTTTTTTCTTGTTTCAGAGCCTTTGTTTGTTTATTCACTCATTTTTTATGGCCGGCTCAGCCTGCCCTCAGTGCAGGGCTGGCACAGCATGTGGTGCCGGGGATCGAACCGTGGTCCCTGAAGCCGCCCAAGCTTTCCCAAGCAGGTGCTTTAGACCACTGAGCCATCCCGCCAGGGATTACCTAATTTTATCATCAAATCTCTTTCTCAGATTAACAGATACAGTTATGCAAGATTGGACAAATAATTGATTGTTGCTTGCTTTCAAAAAGCCATAATTTCTTGTTTTTCTTTTTCATTTTTTTTAGGTTCAAGAACCCTACCTCAGTAGTTTTTGCAGCCTGTTCTTTTGTTTCACATTCCACAAAGGCAAATCCCTTCAGGTCTCCCATAGATTTATAATGTGGTATACTTACATAAACAGCAGTGCCACATTTCCCAAATACTCTTTCAATCCAGCTGTGATTAACATTTTTAGGAAGTAATTCCTATAGCAAATAAAAAGCAACATTAGAGAACAAAGGCTTTCACAGCTTAAAGCCTACCTACTCAGAATGTCAATAAAATATTACGCTTAAAAAAAAGAAGCCTGAATTTGAATGAATGGCTAATGAATTTTTTTTTTTTTTTTTTTTTTTTTGTATTATGGCTGGTGCAGCATGTGGCACTGGGGATCAATCCTCCATCTCTGTGCTTTCCTAAGTAGGCACTTTAGACCACTGAGCCATTTTGCTGGCTCCAGATGGCTATTGAATTTTGTCAGGTGCTTCTTTGCATCAGTTGAGTTGATCATGTGATTATCCTTGCTTCTGTTTATGGAATGGATTACATTTATTAATTTAAATATGTTGAACTATCTTTGTATCTCTGAGGTAAATCCTACTTAGTAAGTGTGTATAATCTTTTTTATTGTTATATCCTTCTTGCTGATCTCTTGTTGAGGATTTTTGCATAAATATTCATTTAAAAGATTAGCATGTAATTCCCTTTTTATTTGGATCTTTTTCTGGTGTTGGAATTAGAGTTATGCTTGAAATGACTTTGGGTGTACTCCTTACCTTTTAATTTCATTAAGGAATATGAGAAGTATTAATGTTAGATCTTAGGATTGTAGAACTCAGGATTGAACCCATCAGGACCTGGAGTTTTCTTAATTGGTAGGTTTTTTTTTTTTTTTGTCTTTTTTTTTTAAATAATTTTATTACTTGTAAAAAATAACAATGAGACAGTTTCAAAACATGTTAGTAGGATAGCCCCAATAATTAATATAATGCATATTGTTGCCTTCATAGTAGTTGTTCAGAGCACAAGATGAAGACATGATAAATTTTCTAAACATTATTGGTGCAAATATTTCTTCTCATTGAACTAACAGTAAGTGGTTGTAGAGCCGGGCACAGTGGCGCAAGTCTGTAATCCCAGCACTTGGGAGGCTGAAGCAAGAGGATTGGTGCGAGTTCGAGATCAGCCTGGGCTACAAAAGAGATCAAGGCCAGCCTGAACTTCATGATGAGACCCTGTCTCAAAAAAGACAAAAAAAAAAAAAAAAAAAGTAGTTGTATGCATAGTCCAATATACCATAATAGTAGTGGGTTATCAGCAGAACTGGAATTGTTGGAAGCTGTTGACTTGAGCCTTTTACAGCTCAGCAGACTTATCTGGCTTTACTTTTTATGCCTCATGGTTCTGCTGGATGGTTAAGGCCAAATTAAAGCAAGACATGTATAACAAAATGTGTAACTTCTGTATCTGACAAGGTCAGTTAAATCCCCTCAAGATTTACCTTGAAACCATGTATAGTGTTTTGTAGATCTTTTGTCAGTGTCAGCCATATGGATGAATCATGGCCATTGTCTGACCAGTTTGCTCTCTGTGAAAGCCTGAGAGAATGTTTTCTCTCTAGATGACTCTCCTTAGGCACACTATACATCATCGATCCCTTTCCTCTGTGGCCCTATAGACTCCTTGAACAGAAAATTTGGGACACCACTGAGTTATAGGATGTTATAGTACAGGTTCTATTATATCCTCAGTCCTCACTGACCTTGAAGGCCTGGGGCCAAAATAGTGGCTATCCTTGTAGCCCTTCTTTTTCTCTAATTTTTTTGGTCTGTTAAGTTGTTAACCCTCCAGAAGAGAAGTTTAGTGATAATTTTACTGTGTAACGTACATACTTGAGCTTAACATCACTGTCTTTCTGAATATCAAATGCCTTAATGTGAAACTGGTATTTTCTGTTAATCATTGATATTCTAATAAATCCCTATAGAATATGATTTTTTTTTAAAAAGTTGCACATTTTTACACAGCAATTTAGAAATCTAACCATATACAAAATTGTAACAGGTCAGTCCTATGGCATTTTCCCTTGTCTGTTATTCTCTTTTATTACCTTTAAAATAAATTTACCTCATTGTATAGCAATAATTAAAGTGACATTAGAAGCAGCACTCATCTAAAAAACTAGAATGACAGACATTCCAAGCATCATTTTAATACTACACATTGCTATTCTCAGTGTCAAACACCTGTTGGAGATTCTTTGGACCATTGTCTAATTCATCCTGTGTATATAAGTGTATGATTTTGCACCTGCCATGTTTCCTAACTTTACTGCCTGGTGTCTCTTTGTTGTTTAATCCTTAAGTTCTTTATTTCCATTCAGCTGTCTTAGGCTTTTTTGTTTGTATTTCTTCTTTTGAGTTCTTACACTAGGGATACTGTACACATGTAGATCTGGTTTATGTCACTTGTGAGTATATGTTCAAGATACATCCACTTATATATGAAGGCTTCAAGCTTACCATTCTTTATAGCTGAGTAGTATTCCATTGTATAAAAACACCACATCTTTTTCAGCCATTCTTCAGATGATGGGCATTTTGGTTGTTTCCAAAATTCAGCTATCACGAATTGTGCTGCTATAAACATAGGAGCACAAATATCACTATGATATAATGTTTTCAGTTCTTCTGGGAAAATTGCCAGTATAGGGATAGCTGGATTGGATGGGATTTCTAGTCCTAGTTTTCTAAGGAGACCACACTGCTTTCCGTAAAGGTTGCACCAGTCTGCATTCCCACCAGCAGTGAAGAAGTGTTCCTTTTTCCCCACAGCCTCTCCAACATTTGCTGTTGCTTGATTTCTTTATGACAGCCATTTTTTCTGGGGTGAGATGGTATCTTGAGTGTTTTAATTTGTATTTCATGGATGGCTAGAGATGGAGCATTTCTTCATGTATTTATAAGCTTCTAGTATTTCTTCCTCTGAGAAGTGTGTGTTCATCTCAGATGCCCACTTCTGGATTGGATCTTTGAATTTTGGGACCCTAGTGGTTTTTACTTCTTTATAAATTTTAGATAGAAGACCTTTGTCTGAATGCTTATTAGTTAATTTTTCTTTTTTTTTTTTAATTTGTGGGTTGTCTTTTCACTCTGTTGGTAATCTCTTTTGACATGCAAAAACTTCTCAACCTGCTTGGGCTATATAGCAAGGCTGTCTCAGAAAAAACAAAAAACAAAACAAATAAAAATCAATGATACCTTATTATGTGAGCTTAAAACAAAATAATATAATGTGTGCTTCTAAATAAATGGCTTATAAACAATTAAATATTATCAGTCAGAGAAAACAACCACAAAAATACAAAAGTAGATATCTGTGTGTATCTTGAGTGTTTCTGAATGTTATTTGATGTTCATGGCATGCTTTCCCTTAATTTAAATCTATTTTTATGCTGCTGGGAAGGGGGCTGTCCTTTTCTTCACAAGGCCTAGTATTATCATGAGAATGACATTTATAAATTTAAGATAACCACATTCTCAGTTTTTGGTGTGTGCTAATGGCATACTTATTATTTGTTCAGCAGATCTATCTTCAGATGCCCCTTAACTAACTACAGATTATGAAGTAATCTTTTTCTGTTCAACACAAATTGCTGTTAATACCATATCATACTCCTTAAAGTGATTTTAGCAATGCCAATAAATTAGCTCAGGTCAGCCTGCAGCTGACTTAAAAGTGGTAAGCAAACGAAAAGAGTTCATTGCAAATTAAGATTGGAGGTAAAGCTACAAAAGACTGCAACTGCCAAATACTCCTTTGACAGGTACTCAGAGACCAGAATCTCACGGTGGACTGCCTGGGGAATCCCTGAGTCTGGAGTATCAAGAGAGATAGCTTTACATGTGTCTCAGTAGGGCAAGATGTGGGGACTGGCAGAATATAACTGATAGATGAAGGGTATACTAAGCTTACTTTAGATATGCTTGCTTAATCCCCATGCCAGCCCCAGCCTCTGCCCCTTCAGCTCTTTAGAAGCCTGGCAAGGAGACTCTCCATATGTGGGGACAGTATCCCCTGTCTTCCTCTCCTCTTTCCCTTGAACTCCCCTAGTTTTGGGGTAAGTTTACTCGGTTGGTGCCTCCTCTGTGCTTGCCTAGCTTTCTAGCCATAGCTTGGTCATTAGGCCAACAAGGGACACATACACTTAAGCATGGAGTGGCACACATTATACCTAAGACATTTTCACTTTTTTAATCCTTAGTAGGCAGTTAACTTAACTGCATTGTTCCAGGAAAAGGGTGGTATTTGAAAGGCAAAACTAGTTTATAGCCAGGCATAGTGGCAAATGCCTGTAATCCCAGCACTCAGTAGGCTGATGTAGGAGGATCACCGTGAGTTTGAGACCAGCTTGGACCCTGTCTCAAAAAAAACAAGACCAACCACACACACACACACACACACACACACACACACACACACACACACACGCTTGATCACTGTTCATCAGAGGCTGTCTCAGCAGGCGGCCTAATGTGGTAACATAGTGTTGCTGGGAAACAGCAGGGTCAGTAGGTTCAGGTCCTTCATGAAGTTCAGGTTTAGTGAAGAGAGAGACAGTAACACAAATAACACTTTATCTTGACAATTGTGATATGACAGAGTAGTGCATAAATAGGTGAAAACTAGAAGGCATTGAAAAAGTGAGATTTCTTCTATGAATGCTTCCCAATGGAAAAGTATACCTAAACCTTGAAAATTAAGTAGATAAGCCAATACTTTGTATACCTTTCATCAAAAGTGGGACTTCTTTGTTTCTGATATATTCCCTGATACCTGCTCCTTTTTTGTGGTCAGCAAAGATTTCTTGAGTAAGTGAAAAAAGAGCTTTTGTCATGTGTTTACCCTCTTATCCCTCTTTCCCTAACAGAATCGTTCCTAATTTCTCCATTTTGTACACAAGTTGGTGTGTTCTTTTCAAAACTAAAAATATTTTTAATTTTAACATTAGAAACATTTAAAATTCCCACAGGTACAAGTTGTTATAGAAATACCATACCACAATTAAATAAATACTCCCAAGATCTTTCTAGTCTGAAAGTCCTATAGAATAATTCATATAAATTTTCAAAAAGCAAATAATTTTCTCCGTGCAAGCAATAATGAAAAGTTATATACCAAGTGCAAAGTTAAGCAGCTAAATGGTTTTTCCTCTGTACTAAGCTTGTGGCATTACAGAATTTTTTAAAATTTCTTTTGACTCAGTACTGTGCATGGCATTTTAGATTGTATGACTTTAACATAAGCCCAGATAGATTATCAGGAAGCTTATTTTGCAAAGAAATTTAACCCGAGAGCAATAGTTAGATAATTCCCTAAATCTGAAATCTGTTCTCCAAAATTCTCACTTTGTACCACTTAAAAGTTTTTCAGTGAAGTGGCATTTTAAAGGACTTGAAATGTAAGTGCCGCTTGCTTCTGTGAATTCCCTTGTCCAGTGCTGTTTTAGTGTCTGAGCTGCTTTCCTGGCAGTTTGGGGCACCCTTCGTTGTTCATGCCTGTGACAGTCTGACCCATCTGCTGCTCTGTGACCAGAGCCTGCCGTGCTCCCTTCAGTCATCTTTCATGCCTGGCCATTCAGCTACCTTTCAGAGCGTCTCAATGGGTCTGGGCGAATGGGCCCTCCCTCTGCATCCACAAGAGCACATAATCTCCCAGGTAGCCTCCTCCTTGAAGCACCTCCAGTGCATGCTGTTTGGGAACAGCAGGACACCACTCTCCACTGGGTTCCTAATCCCTCAGACACACAGGGGAAGGAGGTCGCAGGGCTGTGAAAGTGAAAAGAAAAGCGAGGGGGTGGGAGAGCCAGGCAAATACAATGTCAGCGCCAAGCCCTCCAGCGGCTGCACCACAATCAGCGCCAGCTGCAGCCCAATTAGGCTCAACAGGTCACAGGTGTTCCAGACAGAAGACGCTTTTAACAAAACCACTTTCTTGAAAATACCTAAGACTTTTTTTAACCAATGCAGCCCATTTCTTTTGGTGGATTCTTTAAAGCTATTTATTACACTTGAAACACAAAGAAGCTGAGATTAGGACTCAGCTTTCTTCATGCCAAACAGCAGGAGCAGCCCAGAGACAGCATCTCTGCAATGTGTAGATTCATGTGCAGCTGCAGGAGAAAACACAAGGGGCCACTCCTCTAGCTCTTTCTCTTGGTGCTCTAACCTGAACTGTGCAGCTCATGTACTCATGCAAAACAAAATTGCTGTGTGGCTGCTATGTCCTTGTGCTCCCAAATTACAACCTTGAGTATGCAATTGTAGTTTTTGTGAATTTTAAGCAGTTTTATCATGCCTTGGTTAAACTAGGTATATGAGTTTGGCCCAAGAGCTATTTTTCAACCTTATCTAAAGTCATCCAGTCAACAACCTTCTTTTGGCACATTGTAAATTTTGACTTAATTTTCTCCATAGATGTGTTTCCTATCTCTTGGTGGGCAGAACCAATAAGAGCTTCAGTTCTTTGTGTCCCCTCCATTTTAACCCTTTCATCTTTTTTTGAGGATACTGATAATCTCTGAGGTACTAAAGAAGGTTAGGTTAGAATTTCAGCACCCATTGGGAGGGCAGCAGCTCTTAGTTCTGTACTGTACAGGTCCACTTATGTCAGCATCTGCTGTTTTCATTACATTTCACTTGTAAATATGTTTCCCAGTTTTCTTTAATATTGGTTTTTATCCAATAGCAAAAAAGGTCCAGAAGATACTCAAGCTTTATCAGGAAATAGAAGTAATTGCACTTAAATTTACTATTGAGTTCCTAATCTCTCAGTGCAATAGAAGAGAAAGAAGTACCACTATGAAACTGAAAAGAATGAGGAAAGTGTTATAGAAGAGCATGGGCAAATACCCAGGATAATACCCCACATTTTCAGAGTTTCCTTCCTATGGATTGGTTTTTGGTAAATATTCTTTGCCTTGGCTATTATTCTTTATCACATCATTTTTTAAATTTATTGCTGCCTGCTTAGAAACCATGTTGGTTTTAATTTTTGCACTATGCCTACTTCTGTTTTGCTAAGTTGAGCCACCTGTTCAAACTCTTCTTGTCTGGTGGACTGGGGAAAATAACTGTAAACTATGTATAAGAGGTTTCATTTTTTTTTTCCACAGTGAAGTAAGACATTGTTCTTATTCTTCATGGCATTCACAATTCTGCACAATTGCCTCTCTTGCCCTTTTTCACTTAAAAGTGAAGTAATTAGATTTCCCAAGGTTCAATGGTCAAGAGCCTTCTCATCCCGGGGAGTTGCTTCCCTACACAGCTCACAAGTGGAGTTGTCTCACGTAATCCAGTTATTGCTGTATTGTTCTAAAGGCACTGTTTTTTCAGAGGGCAAGCATAGCATGAAAGTTCATACTCACATGTCCCTTTGTTTCCACTGCTTAGTTGTCTTTTTCCTGCATTTGAGAAAATAATTATTTGCTATTTTTTTTAGAAACTTCATTTTGAAGATTTTAAACATTTTTATTAAAATTTTTGGTACCTCTTAGGAATTAATCTCAGATTCTCTTTCTTAAAAAGTTTCTGCTTGTTTTCTGTTTTTGTCAGATATCAAACAGTAGGATTTAGTAGGACTGTTAAGCAAATGGAAAGCTAATGTGGCACCAGATAAATCAGTGTCATGGACCCTGAAACAAAGACCTATCTTATAGTCTGTCTAGCTCTCACAATGAGATCTTAAGACCATTCTACTAATATTTTGTCTCATTTTCTCATCTCCAAATAATGTTTTCCCTTTACAACATGGCACATATATGTTCTAAAAGCTCATATATCAGTGCATCAGTCAAAATACAATAAGAATGTACACTCAGCTTTATAGGGCCAACCAGAACATTGTACTTTTGCAACCTTAATGGCAAAAGCATCCTTGCTGGTAGTTGCCTAATAACTCATTTAAATGAACACTATTCTGTAGGCTATGGGAGAAAGGACAAGATGGCAATGGGATTAAGGGAAAGCTTCCAAAAAATCCTTTGTGTCAAAGAAGTTAAAGAGCTCAAGTGGGCAAGGGTTTTCTTTCTAAACGGGTTAGTTTAACATTCCAGGCAGTCTGCGATTCAAATTTGTCTATTCATGTACACATGTTCTCAGCAAAGTTCTTCTGTGGCCTCATGAGAAAAAAATCGGCTCAATTCTCTCATCAGTGAAACAATCCCAGAGACCACCTGGTTTGGGCTGTGGTGCCAGCAGCATGATGGGTTTGTGGTCCCTGTGCTCCCTGGAGATACAAGTCAGTCAATTAATGAAGCCATACACACATACACATGCACACACGCACACACACACACATCTCTTTAAGGTGTTTACCAATTCTATAGGTGGTAATTAGAAAGGTTCTGTTTAAATTGAAACCCTTTGTTTTCAGTTTGTGTAATACTCATTCCCTTATAGAAAGATGTGTTGGTAAATTTATCTGAAAAGACCCCTCCTTTCCAGAGCTTATTGCAGCATTAATTAATTTTAGCTGTCTTTCAGAGTAACATTTCCATTTCATGTTTCACACCATGGCAAGGGGTGTGTGTGTGTGTGTGTGTGTGTGTGTGTGTGTGTGTGTTTATGCATTATTTGTAAACTTTCTGGAATCTTTTTCAGTTACAAATTTGATATTTTTTTTTACAACAAAACAAAGAAGCCCCTATCCCTTTCTAAAAGTCCTCTTCCTCCTCCTCCTGTCTCCTGTGCAGGAGATTAAACCCAGGGCTATGTGGTCCAGGATAGATTTGAACTCATTGTGTAGCACAGGCTGACTTTGAATTTATATAATCCTCCTGCCTTGGCCTCTTCAGTGTTGGGATTATAGGCATGCACCACAATGCCCAGCCTCACTGTCAATCTTATCATCAAGGTATAAGATTGGCAGTATCAATATTACTTTGTTTTACTTCATTTTTCTTCACCAATTATGGAACAAGTATTAAGTCTGAAATTCACAGTATAGTATAGGCTGACCTTGAACACACAGGTCCTCCGAGTGCTGAGGTTGCAGGTCTTCATCATCATACTGGACCTCATTATCAATCTTGCCATCACAGTGTAACACTGACGCTATTGATAGTACTTTTTCTTTGCCGTGTAGGAGGCCAGTGTTATGACTTTCTGAAATCCAAAGATTGTAGTATATAGTTCTCTATTGTGAACTTGTAGCATTTTTTCAGTAATCTTGTCTTTGTTCTTACAAGTAGTTCCTGTGCCAGTCAACTGGTGATCTTTTAGCAAATGTGACAGTTGAGTTGCTTTTTGAAATAGGTATAACTTTTCATCACAAAGTCAGACAGTTTATTATTTCATAAAAAAAGACCAAGAGGCTGAGTTTCTAAAATGTTTAAATTTCTAAATTCAAGGTATAAAATGTCTTCATATCTACTAGGCCATGGGTTTACTGGACATATATTGTCAAAAGTTTGAACAATTACAAAATGATGCAAGTTGATCATCTATTGTCATATATTTGGACAGTGTATAAGTTTCTTGACAGTTTGAAACAAAACTTACAGCAAATAAGTATCAGACAAATTGTCAGATATTTTTCTTTTTTCCTTCTCAGTAAATCATTTTGTCACTAAAATATAGGCAGTTTTAAAGAAAACCAAATATCTTAATTGTCATTATTGTTCTAAAAATCTCAATATCACATCTGTCATTTCTTCATAAGTTCTTTAGATTCTGATTATTAGAATCACAGAGTTCTGTGAAGGCTTTTAGTTTAGATAGTGAGGTGTCATGATCAATATATTTTTGAGTATTACCATTGATACATCTAGAATGCTTTCTTTCTTTCTTTCTTTCTTTCTTTCTTTCTTTCTTTCTTTCTTTCTTTCTTTCTTTTTATTATGGCTGGCTCACCCTGCCCTGGAGGTGGGCCTGGCACAGCATGTGGTGGTGGGTCCTTGCTGTTACCTAAGCTTTCCTAAGCAGGCTGTTTAAACCACTGAATCATCTCGCTGGTCCCAGGATGTTTTCTTGTATTTCATTATTAGTGCACTTCAAAATATCTTGCAGAATGTCATCTGTTACACTTTCCAACATTGAATTGTAGTGTTGACATTCTGTCCAGTATATTTCACCCCTGGCAAGAACCTAATGACATTTTCTGACCTAATTCTAACATTGGATTGTTCAAGTATACATGACTATATTTCATTCTATATTTTGTAGAATTTTGATGAGTCAGATATTCATTAACATTCCTGTTTTCTTCCCCATGTAATGTGTCCTCGTTCTGTACTTTTCTTTGCTGTACCTGTCATATCTTGCTAACTTGTTTGGCTCACATGATTCACATCATTATAAGTAATAGAATCATCCGATGACTTAACTTTCAACCTCCGAAGTTGTGGGGCTGAGGAGATAGCTCCAAGGCACAAGTGCTTGCTGGGCAGGTGCAAGGTCGTGAGTTCGAACCCTGGTCCCACCAAAAAAAAAAAAAAAAAAAAAAAAAAAAAAAAAATTT
>PVJA010052684.1:0-12270 GCA_004027025.1 Myocastor coypus
CCTCAGGCTGGTTTTGAACTTGCAACGGTCCTGTTGTCCCAAGTGCTGGGATTACAGGCAGGTGCCACCACATCAGTTTTCTTTTTTTTTTTTTTTTTTAATTTTATTTATTTATTTATTATTTTTATTCTTGTTTCAGAACCTTTGCTTATTCACTCATTTTTATGGCCGTCTCAGCCCACCCCAAGGTCAGGGCTGGCGCAGCATGTGGTGCCGGGGATCGAACCGCAGTCCCTGAAGCTGCCCAAGCTTCCCCAAGCAGGGACTTTAGACCACTGAGCCATCCCGCTGGGCCCCTATCAGGCTTCTTTTGTACTTTTTTTTTTTTTTTTTTTTTTTAATACTAGGAATTAAACTCAGGATCTTTCTGTTTTTTCTCCCTCTCCAAGAAGGAGAGGGTATGAATATGCTTGATTATTCTACCATCTTTACCTGTTAAGCTGATAGTGACAGCCTGTGGCTGCAAAGCCATCTGTATCGTCCTGGTTTGATCCCTTCTCCAGCATTTTGCTGTTACTGTTTTTAGTTGCAGATGATACGTGATCACTTGACAACTTGTTGAGAATAGGAAGATATATTATTTTTATGAGGAAATAAGTGATTTCATTGTAAAACCTGAAGTGGCTTTGAAACTGCTCTGTATCCCGTTAGAATACCACTGCCACAAGTTCACAGTGTAGCCCTCTTTGTTACGTTAGTTATGCCCTTGGTCACGGACAAAATGTAAATTGTGGCAGTTTTGCTTCAGTATTTCCATCTAGCTTTTTTTTTTTTTTTATGGCTGGCTCAGCCTGCCCCAAGGGCAGGGCTGGAGCAGCATGTGGTGCCGGGGATCGAACCGCAGTCTCTGAAAGCCACCCAAGCTCCCAAGCAGGGGCCTTAGACCACTGAGCCATCCCGCCAGGCCCTCCATCTAGCTTTTGAAATATTTCTCAGTGTGTGTTCTCTCAGCTGTCTCACCTTGAACTTGAGAGATTCAGGGGACTGGGACCTCGGCTGGTTTTGCACACTTTTTGGCATTTTGCCATGCAAGGGACAAAAGAATAGGGGAACAGATGGAAGCCAGATTTGTCAAAGAGGCAGGACCTTGTTGTCTTGTTGGGTGACGGTTGCCTAGGCTTCTGTTGTTTGACCTGATCATGAGACTTCCTAGAGATGATTGCCATGCCTCGAGCTGGCCCTTCTTTAGGCCCTTAGCTCGGAGGACCTTCTGATGGAGTTCCCTTCCTCTTAGGACAGCCAGCCATCTTTCAGTTGCTTGCAGACGAAAGCCCTGGAAGGCAACTTTGCAGGGGCACAGGAGGTGGGGAGCGGAGATTAAGAGACAAAAATCCAACAGCCATTCAGAAAATAGATTTTAAATGTATGCTCACTCCATGAGGAATGGAATAATGGTGTCCTATGCCTAAGAAGATAGTGGTGGAATTTTATGATGTCCCGTGCTCACAGTGTAAGAGTAGGGCAAAGGCCCGCTTCAGTGCCTCTCAAATCCCATGTTTGTTTCAACGGTGCCAAAGGGAATGACTCACTAATGAGGACCAGATTTTCCTTTGTCTAAAATGCCAAGGGAGTTGTTTAGTAATGCTTGGAGTATTCCCTGAAAAAGAGCATAAAGCTAGCGGGGTGCAATAAAATAGGCGAGAAAAAAGATTTTGGGGCTACTGATGTTTTATAACTCCTATATATTCAATGAAATTTAATGAAATTCAATGAAAATGAAAATCTACTCAGTTTTGATGCTGGCAGGAATCTAATCTCTGTCTCTTTGTCTCTCGCTGTCACTTTCATATCTTCAAATATAAATACTAAAGAAACACACATAACACTCATAAAAAAAAAAAAAAAAAAAAAAAAACCACAAAAAAAAGGGCTGGGGAGATAGCTCCGTGGCACAAGTGCCTGCCTGGCAAGTGCAAGGTCGTGAGTTTGAACCCCAGTCCCACCAAAAAAAAAAACAAAACACTCATAATTTCAAATGATATAGAAATATATAGGCTGTAAACTGGCAGACCTGTAACCCTTGCTTTCCCGAGTCTATTTCCAGTCTCACTCCTTACCCAGAGAGAATCACCACTATTAATAAATAAGGCTTTTTTTTTTTTTCTCACACCTGAATGTCAGTTACTCCCCTATAGCTATCCACTTTTCTTTTTTGTCTTTTTGAGACAGGGTCTCGCTATGCGGTTCAGGCTAGCCTTAAACTCACTTTTGTAGCCCAGGCTGGTCTCGAACTCGCACTGATCCTCCTGCCTCAGCCTCCCGAGTGCTGGGATTACAGGCATGCGCCACCACGCCCGGCTTTTTTGTCTTTTTTGAGACAAGGTCTCACTATGCAGCTCAGGCTGGCCTTGAGCTCACTTTGTAGCTGAAGCTGGTCTTAAGCTCGCAGGGATTATCCTGTCTCTGCCTCATGAGTACTGGGATTACAGACATGTGCTATAATGCTCAGCTCACCCGTACACTTGTAGATCTGCATTTTTACGTATCTGTGGTGTTCATTTTAACACATTACAATGTGATATGCTTTTTTTTCTTTTTTCTTTTTTGAGGCAGGGTCTCACTATGCAGTTTAGGCTGGCCTTGACTTGCTTTGTAGCCCAGGCTGGCCTCTAACTTGCATTGATCATCCTGCCTCAGCCTCTGGAGTGCTGGGATTACAGGTTTGTGCCCGTACAGGTCTGTCTTTTATTATTTTAATTTGCATTTCTATGCTTACTAAAGAGTTTGAACATTTTTCTCCCCCCCTTTTTTCTCCCCTTTTCAAATTTTATTTTTATTCATTTTAATGAAAAAAAGATAAGGTAGCAATGAAACAGTTTCAAAACAAGCTAGTAGGATGATTGCAATAATTAATACCATGCATATTGTTGTCTTCATAGTAGTTATTCAAGGGGATGAGATGCAGACTTGATATCCTGTCTAAACAATGTTAGTACAAACTTTTATTCTCAATGAACTAAGGCAAAGTAGCTATGTATCTATCCTAACTCTCTTGTATATACATAGACACACACACACATATATATGCATATATTTTTTTCCTTTTAAAGTTTGTAATACTTAGATTGATGAGATGAGCTTTAGGAGGCTTAGATCAATAACCTTTAACATTACAAGCTTCACTGGTGGCCCACTGCAATTGCAGAACATTTGACTGTGTATGCATCTGCTTCCTCTTAGTCCAAAGAGAAGAATGTTCTTTTCCTTTCTTCTTTTTTTTCTTCTTAGCAATATCAATAGGGAGGTGGGTCACGCCCACACACTGTGCTCTGTAGAACTATTGTGAGGACAATATGCAATGTGTCAACTTTTAAAAAAAGAAAGGGGAAAAGAAAAAAAAAAGTAATGTTTATTGAATGTGTTAATGTTTAATTGTTTGATCAATCTTTTTTTTAAAGAATTTTTCAAATTTTTATTTATTTATTTTTTTTCTTGTTTCAGAACCTTTATTTGTTTATTCACTCATTTTTATGGCCGGCTCAGCCTGCCCCGAGGGCAGGGCTGGCGCAGCATGTGGTGCCAGGGATGGAACCGCGGTCCCTGAAGCTGCCCAAGTTTTCCCAGGCAGGTGCTTTAGGCCACTGAGCCATCCTGCCAGGCCCCTGATCAATCTTATATACCTATATCTATTAATCTAAACTGATCTGATGATGAAAATATGTAATATAACCATTGTTAAATTTAAACAATAAAAATATTAAATCATGAAAAAAAAAGTTTGCAATACTAACAGAAAATATAATACCATGTCTTATAAGTAGATTGTAAGCCAGAGATACAGTATGAATCATAAAACAAAAAGTATAAAAATATTCAGAAAATTAATATTAATTAAGTAAAATTAATATTTCAAAACAATATTCCAAAATTCAAATCTAATCATGAGTCCAATTTAGAGGCCAGAATGTTGTGCATCATATGTACAAATCTGTAATCAATTCAGAGTACTTGTGTAGTATTTGAATAGGTTCATATATACAGAGATATCAACTAAGAAAACGTTTCCATTCTTAGTAAAGAATGACTAAGAATAAAACATAACACAAACACTGGAATGGCAAATATATGACCAGAACTTCTAACAGTTTGGGGATTGCATATTACACAAAGTTGTAGCGTGTTGTGGACATAGACAGTGTCCACGATACTTAAAAGTGGTCAGGTGTTACTTGTGGGACTGAGCTACTGCTATTTCCGTGATATCCACTCTGTAGACCCAGACAGAAGCATGACTCATAGGGTGCAGGAGAAGTCCATTTGTAGAATATGCTGACGGACATATTCTGCCACTGTATAGAAAAGAATAGTGGAAAGACTGCTTTTGTATACCTCTTTTTATCCTGTGTTTAACTGGTTGCCCTATTTGGTGGGTTCTTTCCATTCTCCTTCATAGAGTTGCAGTCATTCTGATCCCTCTCTAGAATATCTTTTAGTAGTCTGTGTAGGGTTGGCTTTGTCATGATGAAATTCTTTACTTGTTCTTTGTCCTGGAAGTATTTCACTTTTCCATTGAACTTGAAAGAGAGTTTTACAGGGTGTATCAGTCTGGGCTGGAATTTTTTTTTCTTGTAAAACTTGTAGTACTTTGCTCCATGGTCTTCTTGACTTGATAGCTTGTAAAGAGAAATCTGCCATTATTCTGATGGGTTTTCCTTTAAATGTGATCTTTTTTTTTTTTTTTTTTTTCTCAAGAGGCTTTTTTTAAATTTAATTTTTATATTATAGCCAGCTAGGCCACCCTGGGGCTAGGGCTGGCACAGCATTTGGTGTTCGGGATTGAACCACGGTCCCTGCGGTTGCCTAAGCTTGCCTAAGCAGGTGCTTTAGACCACTGAGCCATCTAACTGGTCCCTCTGGAGGCTTTTAATATACTGTTGCTGTGCTGAATTTCTGGGGTCTTGATTATTATATGTGTGGGTGTGGTTTTAATTGGGTTGATGTTATTTGGAGTTCTATAGCTTTGGTTAACTGAATGTAAAATTGTTTCCCCATGGTTGGGAAATTTTCTTTTCTTTCTTTCTTTCTTTTTTTTTTTTTTTTTTTTTGTGGGGACAGGGGTTTGAACTCATGACCTTGCACTTGCTAGGCAGACACTTGTGCCACGGAGCTATCTCCCCAGCCCCCAAATTTTCTGCTATTACTTCTGCCTATATTCTTTTTATATCATTTGTACAGGCACCTTCTTTCTCATTAGGCCTATTAGTCTTATGTCGTTCATTTTTGCATCATCTTGCAAATGTTGAATTACTTTCCTTGTATCCTAGTTGTTGTTAAGAGATCTATTCTTACCTCTTTACTAGCTGCTATGGTATCTTAAAGGTCTGAAAGTTTATTTTCACTATCATTGATGTGGTTTTACCAGCTTGTGACTGAGGTTTGAGTTCCTGCATAGCACTTTGAATCTGCTTCGTACATTCTATTACTTTCCTATATTGCTCATTCAAGGATTCCATCATTTTTCTATTCTCTTCTACTTTTTCTAAAATCAGTGTGTTCTTTAGAAGCACTTAGTACTTTTATTATAGGTATTATTTCTTTTATTACTTCAGAAAATACTTCTGATCTGATTTCCTCTATACCTTTCTGCAGTTGTTTATTTCAGATGCTATTGCTTCAGAGATTTCAGGTGTGTGATTTCCAATTTCTTCTACACTATTGTCTCTTGCACTTGTTCTGGTTGGGTATGTGGTGTGAGACTGCATTTTTTTTTAATGTCAAGCTCAGCCTGCCCTGGGGGGTGGGGGGTGGGGGGGTGCTGGTGCAGCATGTGGTACCGGGGATGCAACTTCGGTCCTTGTGGTTGATTAAGCTTTCCTAAATAGGTGCTTTAGACCATTGAACCATCTCGCTGGCCCCTGAGACTGCATTTTGCTCCTTCTTTTTGTCAATTTGTATAGCCCTGACTTCTGATCTTTGGTGTAGAGCTTTTGTATCTACTAAGTTTGAATTTGTCCATGTGGGTGTGGCTTGGGTCTGGCTGCTGAGCTCCAGTTCTTCCTGTTGCATCCCTTGGAGGCGAACCTGCTGTGCTGCTCTGGCAAGATGTTCTGTGCCTAGATCAGTTGACTGGGTTTTGTCTCTAGTCTCTCTGTAGGGCGTTCTGCAGCAGTTTTCAACACTGGGCCTGCCTGATAGATGAAGTTTCACTCACATGCCAGGCTTTGTTGCTAGGTAGAATGAGTTTCCTGCAGGCCCAGGGCGGTCTCACTCACGCGCTGGTCCTGCTGCTGGGTCCAATAGTTTCCTGTGGGCCCCAGGCAGTCTACCTCACATGCCAGGCCTGGTTGCTGGATCAAATGAGTTTCTGGTGGGTCCAGGACAGTCTCATTCCTTTTTCTCCCTCTTGATCCTCTTCCTCTTTTGGTGCTAACAAGGATTGAATTTAGAACCACATCTCCAGCCCTTATTATTATTATTATTATTATTATTATTATTATTATTATTAATTTTGAGACATGTTCTTGCTAAGTTGCTAAGCTGCCCAGGCTGGGTTGAACTTGTGGTCCTCTTGCCTCAGCCTCCCTAAGTGCTGGAATTACAGGCCTGCAGAACACTACTCTTGTTCGTATTGTTGCTGTGAAATTTGTTTGAACTACTTATTAACTTATGGGTTGAAATGGCTATGTCTTTCTTATTTTTTGGTTGAGTGACATAGTCATAGTAAAACACTATCCTGATTCACAGGAATCTGAACAAAGCGCTCTTTCACTTCCTGACCTTCACTTGCCTTAATAGAAAGAATGAATATGAAATTCTACGTCTTGGCTGGGTGCGGTGGCTCACACCTATAATCCTAGCACTTGGGAGGCTGAGGCAGGAAGATCAGGTGCAAATTTGAGACCAGCCTTGGCTACAAAAGTGAGCTCAATGCCAGCCTGAATTGCATAGCGAGACCCTGTCTCAAAAAGACACACACACACACACACACACACACACACACACACACACACAAAGACAAAAAAAAAAAAGAAATTCCACTGGCTTATTCAGCTTATAAAATTGCTTGTGAAGTACTCCATCAGTGGCAGCAACTCTAGGACCAGCTTTTCCATATCAATTTTATAATAAACACTTGAGTAGGTCTATAAACACTTTAAAACTGGGTGTGCTAGTGCATGTGTATAATCTCAGCACTCAGGAGGTTGAGGCAGGAGAGTCATTGCGAGTTTGAGACCAGCTTGGGCTACAAAGTGAGCTCAAGGCCAGCATGAACTGCATGGTGAGACAGTGTCTTAAAAAGACTGAAAACAACAATAAGCAAATAAACAAAAACAAAAACTATTTATTTATTTATTTATTTATTTATTTGTAGTAGGAATCAAACTCAAGACCTTCCACTTACCAGGCAGGTGCTGTGCCTGCTGCACTATAGCTCCGGCCCTCTAATTTTTATATTTTGTTGTTTTTTGGTTTTTTTAATTTTTATTTTTTTGGTGGGACCAGGGTTCAAACTCATGACTTTGCACTTGCCAGGCAGGCACTTGTCCCACGGAGCTATCTCCCTAGTCCCATCTAATTTTTAAATTAATTGAATGCATGTCATTTGTGTGTGTGTGTGTGTGTATTTAGGGAAGGGTCAACAGGGTATTTAGGGTCTCACTATTAGATCGGACTCATAGTGACCCACCTGTTTACAGGCTCTCAAGAGCTGGGATTACAGGGGAATGCCACCAACCCAGTCTCAATTGCCGTCTCAGTGCACCCCTGGGAGGGGGTGGGGCAGGCAGTACAGCAGGCCTAGGGATTAAACCCCTGACCCCTCTGCCTGCTTGTAGGCACTTTAATCTGCTGAGCTAGAATGGATATAATTTAAAAAGTGCTGTCCAGAGAATACAATCTCAGTGGTTTATCTTCTTAAAACATTGTGAGATATGTAGTACAAATCAGGTTAATACATACAACTGGCATGATCGACTCTATTGAACCCTTCCCAGGATTAAATTAATTGTTATGGGAGGCTCATAGACCCAGGAAGCCCTCAGACTGGTGTTTCATACAGTGTATCAGAAGTGATGCCAATAGAGTGACACACTAGACCAGGTATGTAGGAAGGGGTGCAGAGTGTCACCCCTCTCTGGCCACATCACCTTCTAGGAACCCTCGTGGGTTTTGTCAGAAGCTCTCCAACCTAGTCCCTTGGGGATTTTATAGCTCTCATCACAAAGGCGTGATTGCTAAGGGCCTGAGTGGAGACACCAGCAGGGCTGTCTGTTCAGATTCTTCTGGGTCTTTCCTTGGAGTGCTTCTCCCCGCAGGGAAAGGGCAGGATCCCATTGTAATGTGAAGGGTCTCATGACCCCACTCAGATGAGATGGGTCAGAGTCCTGGGCCAGCAGCCACCAATGAAACCAACATAGGCGTCAGTTCCAGCGGCACACACTGCGAGCCGTCATGTTTTTAGCCTCCTTTTCTTCCCACGCTCAGGGTCAACTCGTGGCTCGGATTTCTGGGCCTTGGAGGGGCTTGGCAGCCAACCCTGCACGCGTCTTGGCAGCGCTGCTCACATTTGCCCTGTGCATGTTTGCCTTCAGCTTCCTCTCGTCTGCTAAGTTGGTTATCGCGGCGGTTTTGTTGCCGTTTCTTGGCTGCACTAACTCTTTTCCTGTTCCTTCTCAGATTGTGAATTATTGAAGTTTTCCTTTCAAATTTCTGTATTATAACTTCTATGAGATTTTAGGTGACAATGAGGGTAAGGCAGGTGTTTACCTGTGTGATATTTCTAAGGCCATCCAAGCTTCTTGACTCGTAACATAAATATAAACGGTGACTAATCACAAAAAATTAATTTTACAGAATATCTGTATTCTTAGGGAATAAGGAAAAGAAAATTATGGCCCTGTCCACTAATTATTCTTTCTGTTTCATTCTCCTCTCTTTCCTCCTTTCCTCTTCCTTTTTTTTGGTGCTTGGGTTGAACTCAGTCTTTGCACTGAGCTGCCCCTCAGTCCTGTTTTTATTTTTATTTTGAGGCGGGGTCTTGCTCAGTTGCCAAGTAGCCCAGGCTGGGCCTCAGCTTGCCGTCTTCCTGCCCCTGCCTCCTACAGTGCTGGGACTGCAGGCATGTAGTACTATGCTAGATTTTTCCTCTTGTTTAGTAATGGGTTTTTCAGGTGGACAAATAGCTACCTGCTTACGGACTACATGTCTATCTGTGTAAAGGACTCAGGAAGTGGTGGATTTCATAGCAAAATCTGGAAGTGTCTATGTGCCTGATATTTGGCCAATGGAATATAAGGAACTAATGCATGCCAATTTTTCTATCTGGAATACAGACATGGACAATTTGGATGAAGCCAGCAGAGCAACAAGATAGAAAACAATGTTCCATAGCAACCGCAGGAGACCAGCCCTGGAAAACAGCAAGACTGAAAACGTGGAGTCCTGACACCGTGGAACTGCCACGTCCTTATCCTTGAAACATTCTATGGGAGAGGAATTAACTTTTGCTTTCTACACACCTCTCTTACTTCCATCCATCCATCCATCCATCCATCCATCCATCCATGGAGAGCAAAAGAAATGTGTGCACACTTTGGGAAAAAAAAATAGTGTGATGTTTTTTCAACAGGTGGCACTACCCTCATCTGGGGGGCCTAGAGGCTGTCTGTCTGTCATATGCAGCAGAAACTCTCTACTCTGCTGGTCCTTAGAGAAGAAATGAAAATGCATGTGCAGCCTTCTCAGTAATCGAGATCTCCCAAGTAGCAGTTCACAGTACTAATACATGTCTGGAATCTCATGGTCACTACTCTAGTAATTGTGGAGGGCATAGGTAACTTGCTATAATCTCATGATGTCTCAGTACATTTACCACTAAAATATTTATATGTTTTCCCTCTCTCTGCCTGTCTGTCTTCCTCCCTCCCTCCCTCCCTCCCTCCCTCCCTCCCTCCCTCTGTCTCTCTGTCTCTCTCTTTCCCTCTTTTGAGATAGGGTCTCCAAAAATTCTGGCTGAGATCTCACTATGCAGCCCCTGCTGGCCTCAGTCTCACAGCAGTCCTCCTGCCTTGGTCTCTTGGGTACTGGAATCACAGGGGCTTGTCACCATGTCTGTATATATATATATAAAACAAAGGTTTGTATTAGTTCACAACAAATCAGTATTTTAAGTAATAACAGTGTGCTGAGGAAGCTGAGAATTATAAGCCTTTTCCTTCTTTTTTTTTTTTTTTTTTCTTTTGTGGTACTAGGAATTGAACTCTGGCCAGGTAGGTACTCATCCTGCTGAGCTATATCCCAGGCCTAGAAACTGAGAATTATGGAAACAGTGATAAAAAGGAGAGTGAAAAGGAAAGGAAAATAAGTTGTTAAGAATTCTTTCTGTTAATATCAGTGATTTTTTTAGTTTACTATAATAAAACATTCCTTTCAGATTTGGGGACATTCTTTTCATCCTGAATTTGGAGCCCTTTCCGTAAAGATCTGTATATCACATAACTTTGTTTTCCTTTTCTATTTTTTATTTTTAATGTATTTGGTTGTTACAGGGTCTCACTATGCAGGCTGGACTCATGGTGATCCTGCTGCTTTAAGCCTCCCCAGTGCTGGGATTACAGGTGTGTGCCACTTATGCCTGGACTCTAGCCAGCACAGCCTTCATTGAGGGTGGGCCTGGTACCGTATGTGGTGCTGGGGATTGAACCATGGTCTCTGCATTTGCTTAAGCAGGTGGTTTAGTTTGTTGAGCCATCTTGCCAACCTGTCAGTATGAAAATATTGGATGGCCCAGGGGCATAGCTAAGTGATAGCTCACATGCTTAGAATGTATGAGGCCCCTGGGCTTGTGAGACAGCTCAGCAGCATAAAACACCTGCCTGGTAAGTGCAAGGTCCTGAGTTTGAGCCCTGAGAGTGCATGAGGCCATGCGTTTGAGCCTGAGCATCACAAAAAGAAGGAGGGTAAAAAAAGAAAGTACATGGATCAAAAAGAGTAAGTTAAAAAAGAGAAAAGGTTGGAGAAAAATAATATTATGTCCTACTTGTAATTGACTAGCTTGAGGTTACTTTTATCACTAATGAAAAGTAAAACTCCTTTTTTCCACTTGTATAGTTTACTCAGACATGATCTCATGTAAACTGGTTGCATTTTTCTCCAAGGTAAAAATTATTATTAAATCTTTCATACTTGTACCAACCCTGTGTTAATAGTTCCTGCCCACAGATCTAATAAAATCTTGTGAGTAAAGCAAAACCACAGTTACACTATGGGGTGTTTCCTATCATTCATATTCTTTGGACAGACAGCTGAGGTAGATCAACATGAAGTTAAGCAAGTAGAGCTGCTGTATTTCACTGGTGGCGCATGCCAGGGCCATGTGCCACTATGCAGCTGGCTTCCTATGTGACTCTGATTTCTATCAGATCTGTTTGAATGATGGTGAGTCCACTCTGGAGATGAGGACATTAGTTAATGATGGCCGAGCCTTCCTGACCTAATCAGCTCTGAGTCATTGACTCAGTAATACTGCACTGGAGATAGGAGACAGGTTCAAGCCAAACCCTGGCTGCATCACTCAATTAAACTGTATCTCACTAGCTTTCCATTTAAATGAGGTAATGCTGACCTATTTTAATGGACAGGTGTCAGGTGTGACTAAGGCTTTTAGTAAAGCATTTTAAATCCTCACCAGGGAAATGCTCATGTCCTATGTATATTTATTATTGTTGCTATGGAAACACGCAGGCTACCTTTTCCTTTCTTATGACATTAGTTATTTGTAACCTCAGAATAATTTTGTACAGTTCTACAAAGTACTGTCTATGGTCTCAAACTTAATCCTGAGGGGATTTGACCCTGGAAGATAAAAAAAAAAAAAAAAAAAAAAGGAATGTTTAGTTATATAGGTCTTGCTTTGACTTGCCCTTGACCACCCAGCAAGAAAAAAAATCCTTAATTACAGTGCATGGAACGCAGAGCTAGATTGGTGAGATGAGCTTTAGGAGGCTTAGATTCAATAGCCTCCAACATCACAAGCTTCACTGGTGGCACACTGCAATTGCAAAACCTTTGACTGTGTATGTATCTGCTTCCTCTTAGTCCAAAGAGAAGTATATTCTTTCCTTTTTTTTCTAAGCAACATCAATAGGGAGGTGGGTCATGCCCACACACTGTACTCTGTAGAATGATTGTGAGGACAATATGCAATATGTCAACTTTCAAAGAAAAGAAAGGGGAAAAGAAAAAAAAAAAAGTAATGTGGATTTAGAAAGGTTAATGTTTAATTGTTTGATCAATCTTATATACCTATATGTATTAATCTAAACTGATCTG
>PVJA010052685.1:0-12297 GCA_004027025.1 Myocastor coypus
GGAAAAAAAAAAAAAAAAAAAAAAAAAGTAATGTGGATTTAGAAAGGTTAATGTTTAGTTGTTTGATCAATCTTATATACCTATATGTATTAATCTAAACTGATCCGATGATGAAAATATGTAATATAACCATTGTTAAATTTAAGCAACAAAAGAATTGGAAAATAAATAAATAAATAAATAAATAAATAAATATTTTAAAAATGACTGGGCCGGCAAGATAGCTCAGCAGTGTAAAGTGCCTGCTTAGGTAAATTTAGGCAACTGCAGGGACCAGGGTTTGGTCCCTGGCACCACATGCTGTGCCAGCCCCACCCCAGGGCAGGCTGAGCTGGCCATAAATAAATAAATAAATAAATAAATAAATAAATAAATAAAATGACTGACCAGGCCAATGAGATAGCTCACACAAGCTTAGGCAGTAGACCAATCCCCAGCATCACATGCAGAGTCAGCCCTGCCCTCAGGGCAGGTTGAGCCAAAAAAAGAAAAAAGGAACATTCTATTTGTTATGAATGAAATAGCTCAGCAGTCTAAAGCACCTGCTTAGGCAAGCTTATGTAACCACAGGGACTATGGTTCGATCCCAAGCACCACATGCTGTGCCAGCTCCACCACCAGGGCAGTCTGAGTTGGCCATAACATTAAAAAAATGGCATTTATTAATTCTGGGTAATGGATATTTTGGATTTGCTGTTTTCTGTACTTTTGCTTTTTTGAGACAAGGTTTTTTTGTGCAAACCAGGCTGGCCTTGAACTCACTCTGTAGCCTTGCCTGGCCTAGAACTCCTGCCTCAATTTCCTGAATGCCGGGATTACAGGCATGCGCCACCATGCCCAGCATCATGTTGTAATCATGGCAACATTTCTAAAACTGCAATAGGAGTTTCAAAGTTACTTCAACTTTCAGCTGCTCAGTACACTTGTATTTTGAAATAATGAATTATTTCAAAATAACTGTCGGGCCAGTGAGATGGCTCAGCAGTCTAAAGAACCTGCTTAGGCAAGCTTAGGCAACCACAGGGACAGGGTTCAATCCCCAGCACCACATGCTGCACCTGCCCCACCCTCTGGGCAGGCTCAGCTCGCCATAAAAGAAATAATTATCAACAGTAAATAATTCTAAAAAAAAAAAAGTACATTTATTAAGGAAGCTGCTTTAAATTCTACATAGTTTCAAATATCTTATTACATAAAAGCTAGTGATAGCGGCCATACATGGTAGCACACACCCGCAATCCCAGCACTTGGGAGGATGAGACAGGAGGATCGGGAGAAGGATTGCTCAGCCAGAGAGATAGCTCAGCAGCATAAGCATCTGCTTGGCAAATGTAAGGTCCTGAATTTGATCACCAATACAAAAAAAAAAAAAAAAGAAAATGACTAGCCTGAGCCACAGAATGAGTTGGGCTGGCCTGAATTATATAGTGAGACCCTGTCTCCCCCCACCAAAAAAAAAAAAATCAAAACAAAAACAAAGAGGTTATAACAGAAAAAACAGCCGCCCCTTTAGGGAGCCAAAGAGGAAAAAGATAGAAACATTAACATTTTAGCTTTTCTCTTCAAACAGCCAAATCTAACCCCTCTGGCTCCAACTGCTGTCCAGGCAGTCTGGCTGTTTACTCCGCCATTCCTACATTATGCACAGCCTCTGGAAGCCAGCAACTCCACTCTTGATCTCCTTGCTTCAAATTAATCCAACAGAACACTCTTTTATAGCCAGGCGTGGTGGTGCACACCTGTAATCCCAGCACTTGGGAGGCTGAGGCAGGAGGATCGGTGCGAGATTGAGACCGGCCTGTGCTACAAAAGTGAGCTCAAAAGTGAGCCAGCCTGAACTGCATAGTGAGACCCTGACTCAAAAAGACAAAAAAAAAGAACATTCTTTTATGAATGACTATCTTGGCTGAGCATAGTGGCACAGGCCTCAAATCCCAGTGCTGAGAAGACTGAGGCAAGAGGATTGCCTCAAATTTGAGACAAACCTGGGATACAAAGTGAGTTTTAGACTAGCCTGAATGAACTGCATAGTGAGATTCTGTCTCAAAAAATGCAGAGGTAGGGGGCTGGGGAGATAGCTCCGAGGCACAAGTGCCTGCTGGGCAAGTGCAAGGTCGTGAGTTTGAACCCTGGTCCCACAAAAAAAAAAAAAAAAAAATGCAGAGGCCTCCCATAAATGACTCTCCTTTTTAAAATAACATTCTCTGACTTAAAAAAACCTGAACTGGTTCTCCAGTGTCTACCCTGCTAACCTAAATGTCTCTAATTGATTTTTGAGATGCCTGTAATTTTCTTTTTCTTTTTTTGTACTATGAATTGAACTCATGACCTTGAGCATGCCAGACCAGTGCTGCACTACTGAGCTATTTCCCCAGCCCCTCGCCCTATAATGTTGACCCCCTGCACTCCGCCTACTTTCTCCTGCTGCTACACACACAGCCTCTGCTATAAACAGCAACCTCTACAATTACTGCTGCACACACTATCCTTCCCCCTGCTGGAATCACCCTGCACAAACTCCTCAGTGTACCGCAATTCTACAGGCAGCTGAGTTTCTTAGGTGTGACTCCTCCACCAAGCTTTCATACCTGACTTTGCCTCTCTGTTCCTAATCAGGGCCACTGGTGAAGGCACATGTACGGGCAGCACTATAAGCCTTGGAGATCCACAGATGGGGACTGAAGCTATCTTCCATGTGAAGAATTGACTCTCTATATACTGTTCCTTTTTTGGGAGATAGGGTCTACAGCTTTCCTTACACTGTCAAGAAAGATATATGAACCCTCAAACAAAAACACAAAGACTGTGCTACGTATCTGCCAATTTTCCATCTGAGTTGAAAATACAATTTACCTTTATCTTCCCAACTAATCTCTAAGGTCCTTGAAAGTGAGAGGCAAATCTTACCCTAGTTCTCACAGAGAATGCAGGGCACAAAGATAAGTATGGAAGGTAAGGCAATCACTATTTGCTTTAGTTACCCTCTCATACTAAGACAGTAATAAGGGAAACTCGGATTTGAATCTAAAGTTCAATCTGTGCTAGCTCCCAACCTTTATGTGAGCTCATTTACTACCTGTTGTCAAATATGATCTTATGATATCCATTGGCCCGAATAAATTACTAATCCTCAGGTCCAAGCAACTAATTTTTATCCATGTGTAATCCTGGAGTCAGAAGAAAACAATCTGCGAAGAGCTGGGCATGGTGGTGCACGCCTATAATGCCAGCACTTGGGAAGCTGAGGCAAGAGGATTGGTGTGAGTTTGAGACCAGCCTGGGCTACAAAAATGAGCTTTACGGCCAGCCTGAACTGCATAGTGAGACCCTGTCTCAAAAAGATCAAAAAAAATTTGTGAAGAGAGGTAAGATAAAAGAGACACCAATGTTAACCTAATATCCAGGAAGTGGGAAGAAATACATTCTGTACATCCATAGTTACACTAAAATCTGCATTATCCATGCCTTCCACATATGTTACAAGTGCGCACTTCAGATCCTGGAACTGCATGGATGGTCTACTCACCAGTGCCTTCCCAAGTTCACTGTGACCTGAAAGTGTTTCAAATAGCAGCAAATGTTGACTGTGGTCATTTTAATCATCACTTTCAAGTCAAATTCTTGTCCAGATGCTCAAAGGATCTAAAGATGATGGATTTCTTCTAGGCTTGGGTTATTAAACTTGCACACATTTAAAATAATAAGTGGGAGGGGGCTGGGGAGATAGCTCAGTAGAATAACTGCCTGCCTGGAAGGTGCAAGGTCCTGAGTTCAATCCTCAGTACCACAAAATAATAATAATAATAATAAGTGGAAAAGGGCTTTCGCATTTATTCAATATTTGTGGCTTGTTCACTATTGCACAAATTCATAACAATGTATGAATTCTGTGGCTCAGTGTACTTTGGTTCAAATGCCTGCTGCCCACGCATTTACTAAATTCATGACCTTTGAGAAAGTCACTTAATGTCATCAAAGCTTGTTCCTTTGTGCCTGAAAATGGAGCCACAGTATCTGCCCCCCTCGATCTGCTGTGGAGGTGTTGTAAGGAACACACTTTGGGTGCTAAGTGATAAAGTGCCCAATGATTATCCTGTCCTGCCTCAGCCTCAGTTCTATATGGAGTTAGGGTGGGAGGAAGGGGAAACAAAGGCAGGAAGTTTCCATTCTAGTCAGGAAGACAGACATGCATAAACATTTTTAAATTGTTTACATTTTTAGTATCAATACAAAATCACAGAACATATCACAAATCTATTTAAGATTACCTTTATGTTTAGCATCATGAAATATCTTTTTATCACTGGTGTTGTAGGTAAACTGGATGCTTTCAATGTTGTAATTATGCTCCTTCTTGGTAAAATTCACAGACCAAGAGAAACCAGATCCAAACTGCACAGCTATTTTGGGACCACTGTGCTCATCCCCACAACTGCTTCCATTATATGTCACACCATCAACAACTGGAATTTGAACCGTTTCCTAAAAGAAAGAGAAGTCCAGAGGTGAGAAGCCAACAACTGGTAAGCCAGGGAGCTAAGCTGGACATACCACCTCAGGCCACACCATCCATTCTCCCTGTGGTCAGATTGTCCTGGGTCAGACATACTTTCGAATCCAGCCATAGACTCTTCAGCTACACACATACTTTTGAGACAGGGTCTCATTATGCAGTTCATGCTGCCCTTGAGCTTACTCTGTAGCCTAGGTTGACCTCAAACTTGCAGCAATACTCCTGCCTCGGGCTCCCAGGTGCTGGCATCACAGGCATATGCCACCATGCCTGGCTACACATACTTTTGGCATGTCCAAAAAGAAAAAGAAAAACTGCCTGAAGTACCATTCTTTAGCTAATATAAGGCTAAGGAAAGAAATATTTATTCCAACAATAACTAGCATACAGTACTTATAAAGAGTGTAATACTTATCAAAACTAGAGTTTAAATCTTAAATCAATTAATATTAAACCTTATTTTACAAATGCATTCAAAGGGGCTGGGGAGACGGCTCAGCAGAATAAGTGTTTGCCTGGCAAGCACAAGGTCCTGAGTTCAATCCCAGTACTGCACAAACAAACAAAATAACAAATGCATCAAAAGGATAAAAGTCAGAATTAAATTCTTACTATAAAATCTCCCCAAAATTAGTTACTTACATTAGTTTTGTTTGTAGTTTCATACTGTACTGTGAAATTCATCTCCCATTTTGCATAAAGGCAAGTGATGTTTTCTGAGTTTGACAAATTAAGTTTCAATGCGTAAGACTGGGCAGCCCCTGGATTTATTAAAAAAATATATTTTAAAATTATACTACAAAAACAATATGAAACAAAAAGTTATATCCACTATTAAAGTTCAACCAGCTCTAAATTGAAGAATATTTTAAATATACTATATATAGAATGTAGTATAATATAGTATATACAGTATAATATACCAGTGACTGCCTTTCTTTGCCATTTTTAACATAATCCTATTGATCAAGTAACCATTTTACTTACCCAGAAAAATTATTAGACCTGGAATGCTCACCAAGTGGCACAAACTGGTGACAATGATCTTCTGCCTCCTGATAATCCACATTCATGTGCTGTTCCAGTTCTTAGACAATTAAGAGTTTGCTTTTGGGGCCTTTTCTAAGTAAATTAGGTGAGGGAAAGCTTGGAAAGGATGCTATGGCTTCTCTCAAACAGTAGGTAAAAATAAAATAAAACAAAAATAAAAAACAAACAGTAGATAAAATTCTCTATACAAAACTAGTGCTAGCTTTATAGTCTCACTGCTTCAAATCTCATTGCCAAGCAATATAACATAGGAGCCCCAGATGTCCTTCCAAATGATTTCCTTCTGATATGATCAGATGTGGGAGATCTCTTTATATGCAAGTGTATCACATGTCTAAAGAGGCAGCACTGCAAAGAGCTGTTGGCTCTGTAAGAAAATGGTTATTCCAACTGGGCATGGTAGTGCATGTCTGTAATCCTAGCACCTAGGACACTGAAGCAGGAGGATACCTGTGAGTTTCAGGCCAGCTGGGACTGCACAGTGTGTTTTTGGCCAGCCTAAATTACACAGTGAGTCCTTGTCTGAATCTGGAAAGAAAGAAAGAAAGAAAGAAAGAAAGAAAGAAAGAAAGAAAGGAGGGAGGGAGGGAGGGAGGGAGGGGAAAAGTAAAAGAAAGGGAAGGGAAGGAAAGGAAAAGGTTCTTCCTTAAAATGGGAAGGTCATCACTTTTTTTCTCTAAAAGCAAACTGACTAGAATGACTGAAGAATCTTTTGACATGCACTCAAGATTACTCAACCTGCTCCAGTAACATTGAGACTTTTCAGTTAACTTGATTCTAATCTTCTACAGTTAGACACAGGAACATTACCTATTCAACTGAAGAGTACAAGGCTTCAAAGTACTAACACAGAGCAGGAAATATTCCAGCAAACACACCTGCAGCATAAACAAGGGGCAGCCATCTGAGACCGTTTCAGACTTCACCTGAGGGGGAAGCCATTTCCTGTTCAGAGAATTGCTTAGCTTTTAATGATATCTGAGCAATCCAGTGTCATCTACAGGTAGGGGCACGCAGCAAAATGTAGAGAACAAAGCCCTGAGAGGAATATTCAGCAGGCCTGCCTCAGCAATAGCTTTCAAGCAGCAAACAAAAGCTGGCCGTCATGCTCCACAGCCCAGGCTGCCTTAGCAAGCCTGAATGTACATGAAACCTTGTGATTACTGATGGTGACCAAACATATTGGCTAAGGCTCAAAAAGAGCTAAGTAGGTTTTATTGCCATTTGTTTCTAAACACAATATAGAAAGGACCTGTCATATGAATCTGCAGCTACCCTGTGATGTGCACAGAATTCCAGCTTTTAATTTTTCTCATCAACTGGAGTTTTGTTTTTTCATAAGCTGTCTCTCTCAGTGTGGTTTAAAGTCCCTAGCTTTTGAGGTGTCCTTGCATTCCTGGAGAATATCTCACTTGATCAACTATAAGCAATGATCTTTCTGAGATAGTATGTGGATGGAATTGATTTGCATAGCAAGACTGTCTTACAAAGACAGACAGACAGAAAGAAAGAAAGAAAGAAAGAAAGAAAGAAAGAAAGAAAGAAAGAAAGAAAGAAAGAAAGAAAAAAAAAGGAGGCCGGGCGTGGTGGTGCACGCCGGTAATCCCAGCACTCGGGAGGCTGAGGCGGGAGGATAGGTGAGAGTTCAAGACCAGCCTGGGCTACAAAACTGAGCTCAAGGCCAGCCTGAACTGTACAGCGAGACCCTGTCTCAAAAAGAGAAAAAAAGAAAGAAAGAAAGAAAGAAAGAAAGAAAGAAAGAAAGAAAGAAAGAAAGAAAGACAAGTCCCTAATTTTCATGTGTTTTTTTCTTTATAGTAAGAGCCCAGGCCTTACTATAGAATAAGCCCAGGCCTCACACATGCTACAAAAGCATTCTACCGCTGAACCACAGTTCTCGTCAGTCCTTCTAAAACTTTTATTTTGAGCTGAATGTGGTAGGGGGTACACCTGTGATCCCAGAATTTGGGTTGTCAGAGCAGGAGGGCAGCCTGAACTACACAGTGAGATCCTATCTCAGAAAAACCAAGCTACCAAATAAATAAATACAGGAATAAACAAATAAGCCTGACATGGTGGTACATGCCTATATCCGCAGCACTCAGGATGCTGAGGCAGGAGGATTGTTGCAAGTGTGAGACAAGTCTGGGGTACGAAGTGATCTCAAGGCCAATCTGAACTGCATAGTGAGAGCCTGTCTCAAAAAGGCAAAGAAGTTCTTTCTTTTTTATTATTATTATGACCAACTCAGCCTGCTCTGGGGTGGGGCTGGCACAGCCTGTGGTGCTGAAGATCAAACTGTGGTCCATGCAGTTGCCTAAGCTTGCCTAAGCAGGTACTTTAGACCACTCAGCCATCTCACTGGTCTCAAAATAAACAAATAAATAAATATAAATAAATACATTTTATTTAGTCTCACATAAATTGCCCAGGCTGGCCTCAAACTTTCTATCTTCCTGCCTCAGCTTCCTGAATAGCTGAGTTTATAAGCACATGCCACCATCCTCTAAAACAACTTTTAAATTTAAATAAAAAATAATTAAGCTGAGTTTGCTGGTATATGCTTGTAATCCCAGCACTTGGAAGGCTGAGGCAGGATGATCACCACAAGACCAAGGCAAGCCTGGGCTACAAAGTGAGTTCAAGGCCAGCCTGAACTGAACAGTGAGACTGTCTCAAAAAGACAAAAATAAGATTTTTAAAAGATAATTAAAGCTGTTAGCTTCAGTATATTCACTTTATATTTAAAACTTTTTTATTTGAAACTATTAATAAATAACCAAGAAAAGCTTTTCTTGTGTTAATAATTTACTTTCCAAAGATAGTAAGAGGAGCAGGAAGAAAACTGTATAAAACAATAGCATCACAGTGTTTCCAAGAGGGAAGATTAAAGTTTTCTGAAGTAGAAGGCACAGGCTGTGGGTCACAGGCACTGCATGAAATCTGTTTCACGATAGTTTATCTCCCTGGCCTGTGACTAGTACTGAAAACTGCCCCGGAGCCCCAGGAGCTCCATCGCCTTCTACACTTTCCCTCCTCCACAGTCTGCACAGGGATCACTTTCAGTCAAATGCCTCTGATCTTAAATTCCACGATTAAAAAACTAAAATCCACCCTCTTACTTCTTCCTGTAAATGACAGGCAGAGCCAGCCACTTTGGCTTAAGCAATTTGTAAAGAACTTCAACTTTATTCTCTTCAAGAAGCCCTATTGCATTTTTCCTTCAAATTCTCTAAATTCATTTTTCTTATTTCACTCCACCTCCTGATCTATCATACCACCTGTAAAATACTACAAGTACCTCCTTGCTGCCCCTAAAAGTGCTGCCCGATTAGTTTTCCTTAAATACCACTTCCTCTCAGGACACTCTCTTGTTCAAAACCTCTTACTGGCTTTGAAATTCTCACACTAAATCTAAATGCCCTCTCCTGATTTTAAAGTAACCCTTCATCCTGTTCCACACTATTCCTCCTCAGTCTCTCAAACCTCTTTCCCAGAACACACCCTTTAACTTGGCTGTCCCTCTTTCCTCTGGAGCTGAATGGCACAGTGTCTTGAATTTCTACTTCTATGCATCCATTGTTCCTAACATTGAAATCTATTTTCTACTGACATTAAAAATGTTCACCTTAGGGCTAGTCAGATAGCTCAGAGGATTAAACAGTCTGTTTAGGCAGATGTAGGGACCATGGCTCAATCCCTGGCTTGCTGTGCTGGCCCTGTCCCTTGGATGCACTGAGCCGTCGACTGAGACTGGGAGTGGTGGTGCTAGGCTGTAATCCCAGCACTTGGGAGGCTAAAAACAGGAGAATCACTACAAATCTGATCTGTGTAGTAACACACTGTAGACCTTGTACTAAATACAGCAAAAAAAAAAAAAATAGAAAATGTTCACTTTAAAGATGTCCTTCTTCAAAAAGGACAAAATGAAAACGAAGCTTTTATAAATCACGAGAGGAAGAGAGGTTGAGGGAATGAAGGGGAATGGGATCAAAAGGAATCTAGATATATCCTGTACAGGTACAAATTCCTTATGGTAAATATGATCATTATATGCACCTAAAATGTACCAATAAACCTAATAAATTAAAAAAAAAGATTTTCTATTGCATGGCTGCCCAAAGTATGACACATCAGCCTGCCAATTGCATTTGAATGTTGGCAGATATCGCCACCCACTGCTAAAGTTGGCCACCTGCCTTCTCAGCCTCCTTCCAGCAAGGAGAACTTTTCTAGGTGTCCATCCCAGACTTCAAATTGGGAGGATAGAGTTTCAACATGTCGTCCAGACTGGTGTTGAACTTGTGCATTTAAGCAATCCTCCCACTTGAGCCCCACAAACAAGTAGGTGGAAGTACAGTGTGGCTACCATGCACGGCTCACGCACACCTTTCCTAGGAGTGCTGTAATAGAATAAGAACTAGAAAGGAGAAAGCTACAATAGGATCAGGCACCCAGGCAGCAAGAGAGCAGTGGCTAGTGAGGAAGCTGAAGCTTCCTGCTTGATGCTAGTAGTGTGCTTTGGCGGCATGAGTCAGGGTATTAAATCAGACTCTGAGATACAGACCCAAAAGCATCAGCTGTTCTGAGCTATCTAATACACATTTGTATAAAGTAAACATTTGATTAGTTATACAGGAAAGTGCACAGCATGACATGTAAGGGAAAAGTACACACAACATTAAGTATGCAGATCAAAGAATTAGTCATAAATTGACCCTTCTGATGTCAAGAAATAGCACTGAGAGAAACTGTCTCTCAGTATCTGCTTGGTGTTGGTTCAAAAACACTTCTGGACCCCAAAAATCTACAAGTGTTCCAGTCTCTTCTGTAAAATGGTGTCACGCTGGCAGATAACCCACACTTTCCTGTATCCTTTGTATCATTCCCAAATTTCTTATAAGTGTTGCACAAGTAGTTGTACTATTGAGTGAATAATGACAAGAAAAGAAATATAGGGCTGGCGATATAACTCAGCAGTCCAAGTGCCTGCTTAGGCAAGTGCAGAGACTGGGTTTGATCCCCAGGATGACATGCTATACTGGCTCTGCCTCCAGGTGGGCTGAGCCAGGACCAAATCTGCGTGTGGTGATCTCAGCACTGGGGAGGCTGAAAACAGAAGGATTACTACGAGTCCAAGCTGCTTAGTGAGACACTTTACCAAATACATTAAAAAAATTCTGCTCCACATTTGATTGAATCTGTGGATGTAGAATTTGTAGATAAGGACAGCTGAATATTCTCTCAAAGCCCCTTATTTCCCCTTCCAGTTGCTTTTCTCCTTCTTAGTTACCAGCAGCTTGACTTTTTGTTTTTTGTTCTTTTGGGGACAGGGTTTCACTAGGCAGGTTAGGATGGCTTTGAACTCACTTTGTAGCCCAACCTGGCTGCACCACCACATCCAGCCTTTCTTTTTTGTTTGTTTGTTTGCTTTTTAGTACTGGAAATGAAACTCAGGACCTTACTAAGAAGGCACTTGTGCCACTGAGCTACATCACTGGCCTAGCCTTTGTTTTGTTTTGTCTGACCCTCAACCTGACTTATTTATTTATTTATTTACTTACTTACTTATTTATTCAGTACAGGGTCTCACTATGCAGTTTGGACTCGCACTGATCCTCCTGTCTCAGCCTCCTGAGTGCTAGGATTACAGGCATGTCCAACCATGCCCCATTTCAGAGCCAGTGCAGCGTACCCGGAGTTCCTGGGCAGGAACCGCATGTGCAAACCTCAGCCACTGTGCTTGACAGGCAGGTGCTTAGACTGCTAAGATATATCCCCAGTCCTCATCCTGATTTTTTTTTCTCTTTTTGAGATAGGGTCTCACTGTATAGTTCAGGCTTCCCTTGAGAAATGGTATTTGCCTTTGTGGTATGACATAAACATTTTTTCCCTTGGGACCAGGGTTTGCACTCATTACCTTACACTTACCAGGCATGCACTTGTGCCATGGAGCTATCTCCCCAACCCCTCATCCTGATTTTTAACAGCATAGATTAAATGGAATTATGCAATCATTTTCTATACTGTCTTTTATCCCTGACTTCTTTCACTCAATATTTTGTGAGATTCATCAATGTGCACAAATCACTGCTATATAGTTTTTGAGTATTAGGTAAATACTAAGCTACATCTATGCTATTGCCCATGGATATTTGATAAGTTTCTGATGCACATGTGGCTGTAAACATTCTTTCATAGCCAAGTAAATGTGGTGAATTTGTGTTTCTTAGATAGATAGATAGATAGATAGATAGATAGATAGATAGATAGATCAAAGTGGGGAATCACAGCATATGCAATGTTTCACAATACCGTTTTAGAATATTCCCTTTCTACTTAAATGAATGAGATTTTATTCTCTTTGCTTACATTCAAGCATCAGGAACATTTTTCAGTGACCACTTTTTCAAAGCTTTTCTTGAACATAAAAGCACTCAAAATGTACTGATAAACCATATTCCCACATTTCATTATATTTTATACTACCCTGAATTACTTATTTTATGCCAGTAAATCCCATTTCTCACTGTCAAAGGCTCCAAAACAACCATTTTCAAGTGGCACATCACAACCGTGTGTGCTATTAGCATGCTATGGAAAACTACAGTTTACAGCAAATATTTTTTTGGCAGTACTGGGGATTGAACTCAGGATCTTGCATTTGCTAGGTAAGCACTTATTCTACTAAGCTATCTCCCCAGACCCACAGCAAGTAACTCTTTACTAGTAAA
>PVJA010052686.1:0-12251 GCA_004027025.1 Myocastor coypus
AACTCGCACCAATCCTCCTGCCTCAGCCTCCCGAGTGCTGAGATTACAGGCATGAGCCACCACGCCCAGCTCTAGGGGTGAAACTTTGGTTTGACATTGTGTTCATCTAAAATTTGTATGTTAAAGTCCCAATCCCTAGTACCTCAGACTGACTGTATTTAATGATAGGGCCTTTGAAGAACTGATTAAGGTAAGATGAAGCCCGTAGGGTGAGTTCTTATTAAATATGACTGATGTCCTTACAAGAATCAATTAGTGTGCACACACACAGAGCATAGACTGAGCTAGGCAGGACATAGGGAGAAAGACCAATTGTAAGCCAGGAAGAGGAGCTGACTAAAAACCGGGAGAGCAGTCTCCAAAGAAATCTATCCTGCCCATATCTTGATTTCAGACTTCCAGCCTCCAGAATTATGAGGAAACAAATTTCTGTTGGCAAGCCTCCCAGCCTTCAATACTTTTTATGGCAGTCCCAAGGCCTAACACAGCTCTCTTGGCCACCTGGTCTTCCCTACCTTGGAGCTTAGCTTGAAGGGCAGGGGAGTGGTGTGGGGACAGAACAAATAGCAGAGACATCAACTTGGATGTCTGCTTGGGACAGCTTTGGAAGCACTGAGTAAGTCATCAGATAAAGATGTACTGACAGGAAAGGAGCCCTTGTTGAAGGCAGGCAAGGGGAGACATGTGGGTAATAAGCAAACCCAGCTGAGGAGGGTAGATGGCTGCAAATGTTCATGCTTCAGCAATTTGGCTGCTGTGCTGCTCTGTTCCCTGGTGGCCCATGTTCTACTTTTCCTTAAAAGTAAATAGATTGTTAATGTCTAAAAATAGAAAAACATAATATTAATTTGTACAGCGTCTATTACTCGCCATATGGGTTTTCTTTCTGAGTAACATAAGGAGTTGTGTATTCAAAGGGGCAGTAGAAGAAAATGAAATCATCCCCCAAAAGCTACATATCTCCCTTGGAGATGTAATGTCAGTTTAATAGTGTTTCCCACCCCACCTCCAAATTTATGTCCGCCGTGAGCATGTGAATGTGACCTTATTTGGAAATAAGACTTTTTGCAGATGTAATTAGTGGTTAAAATGAGGTTTACTAGATTAGAGTAGTCCCTAGATCCAATATGACTGGTGTCCTTATTAGAAGAGAGCTGGTAAGGGCGTATGTAGTCAAAGAAGAGAAAGGGAGCATGTGACAAAGTCAAAGATTGGATTGGTGGCACCTGCAGCAAGCTAAGAAGCGCTGAAGACCACTAGAAGCCACCAGAAATGAGGAAGAAGCACGGAAGTTTCCTCCATAGCTTTCCAAGAGAACATAGCCTTGCCAACATTTTTCTTTTCCTTTTTTTTTTTTTTTGTTTGTTTTTTAATTTTTTTAAAAAAGATTTATTTTATTTTATTTTCTTGTTTCCGAACTTTTGTTTATTTTATTTTATTTTATTTATTTATTTATTTATTTATTTTTTCTTGTTTCAGAACCTTTGTTTATTCACTCATTTTTATGGCTGGCTCAGCCCGCCCCGAGGGTAGGGCTGGCGCAGCATGTGGTGCCGGGGATCGAACCGCAGTCCCTGAAGCCGCCCAAGCCTTCCCATGCAGGCGCTTTAGACCACTGAGCCATCCCGCCAGGCCCCGAACTTTTGTTTATTAATTTATTCTTTTTTTTTTTTTTTTTTTTTGTGGGACCAGGGTTCGAACTCACGACCTTGCACTTGCCCATTAGGCACTTGTGCCTCGGAGCTATCTCCCCAGCCCCTGTTTATTAATTTATTCTTATGGCCGGCTCAGCCTGCCCTGAAGGCAGGGCTGGAGCAGCATGTGGTGCTGGGGATTGAACCGAGGTCCCTGAAGCTGCCCAAACTTTCCCAAGCAGGGGCTTTAGAGCACTGAACCATCCGGCCAGGCCCTTTGTTTGTTTTTTTAAGGCAGTACTGGGGGTTGAATCCAGGGCCTCCTTCATGCCAAGCAAGTGCTATATCACTGAGCTATGTCCCCAACTCTCTTACCAACACTTTGATTTTTAACTTTTAGCCTCCCAAACTGTGAAAGAATATTTCTATGGCTGTAAGCCACTCAAGTTTGTTATGCCTTGTCTGGGAGCCCTAGGAAACCGATACAGGGTGTCAACAGAGCACAGCTAAGCACAGCAGTGAAGGAGTACTTGATGGCTTGTGAGGAGAGATGGTCCTATGTTAGCTACAGGTCCACATAAGGAATTTCAAGGTGGTGCAAGTGCAAAGTGTCTAGTATAGAACTGCAGGAACAATTCCTTCTCTTTCAAACACATCGCATAGCAAATGGAAGTGGCAGGTGAGCTCCCCTGGGGACAGCTCTTGAGAGTACTCATGGGCACAAAGAGAAAATACAGAAAGAGCTTTAGGGCTACAAAGTGCATTCCAAACTGAGAGGGGATTATTTTTCCTTTTGCATAAAGAATCGTCTATATGGGGCCCAGCAGGATGGCTCAATGGTCTAAAGTGCCTGCTTAGGAAAGCATGGGTGGCTGCAGGGACCTCAGTTCGATCCCTGGCACCACATGCTGTGCCAGCCCTGCCCTCAGGGCAGGCTGAGCTGGCCATGAAAATGAATAAATAAACCAACAAAAGTTCTGAAACAAGAAAAAAAAATTCTTTAAAAAAAAAAAAGAATCGTCTATAAAGGATTCATAACCATCAGAACAGCTGCTGAGGAATGTAACGCAGGTAACTTTTCAGGAATCTTTCCCTTTGTAAGGCAGAATTATCATTTAACAACAAGGAAACTAAGTATGGGGACTACAATGTTTTCTGAAGTCTTTTAGAGATAAGCTTAAAGTGTGAAGTCCTGGTTTTTATGTTTAGTGGACAGTGTGCTAGTCTTTTTTGCTTCAGGGAATTTCCCAAAGATTAGCAAGATAGTCATCCGAAGCTGATTATACCTGAAGTAGCACGTTTCTGCTGGGAAATACCTGAGAGCAAGGTGGCACAAGGGGAATCACGCTGGATTTCAAATTCTGAGGTTGGTTTCTAGAAGACCTGACGTCAGAAGTTTGCTGCAACTTGCAGAAGCTCCATGAGGCTAGATAGGTGACCGCTGGGGATCTTTTATCCTTCCTCCATTCTCTCATTATGCAAGAGAGAGGGACGTGGACCTCTGGAGTGACCTAAAAACAGTGCCCTCCATATGTTTAAATCCTAATCTCAGTACCTGTGCATGTGAGTGAGAAAATAAGGCCTTTGCAGATGCAGTTAATTAATTAATTAATTAATTAATTTATTTATTTATTTTTGCGGGACCGGGCATTGAACTCAGGTCCTTGAGTTTGCCAGGCAAGCCTTTATTCTACTGAGCTATCTCCTCAGCTCCCAGATGCAATTAATTTATAGATCTTTGGATGTGACTACTGGGATCAGGATGAGCCCTAAATCCAATAATTGATGTTCTTATAAGAACCAGGGGAGAAAGCCATAGGGAGAATCACTCGAGGACAAAGGCAGAGATCAGAGTAGTTGCTACAAGCCAAGGAACACCATGGATTGAGGAAACTACCAGCAGGCAGGAGAAAGATATGAAATGATGCTCTCTCAGAGCCTCTGAGAAGAACCAACTCCTTATCAGCACCTTGATTTTGACCTGTTGGTCTCCAGAACAGTGAGGGAATTCATTGCTGTTTTTTTAAAGCTACTAAATTTGTGATTATTTTTATGTCAGCATTAGCAAATGAATATAGTCCCTTATTGATTAAGAGCATCCTGGCACTAGAGGGTCTCTCTAGTAAACCACAGAAAATCACCATCACATCTGTGAGCAGAAGCCAGACCAAACACACACAGAACTCTGATGGGGTTGTATTAGTGCTCCTAGGGGTTGTAACAAATTACCACAAACCTAGTGGTATAACATAATTAATTCTTACTGTTTTATATAGTTCTAGAGCACAGAAGTGCACAGTCAGACTCATAGGCCAAAATGAATGTGTTAACGGAGCTCTGCTCCATAAGCTGAGGGAGAATCAGTTTCTTGTCTCCCCCAGCAATAGGGGCTGCCAGGTTTCTTTAGCTTGTGGGAACTCTTGACCATCATCAAGGCCAGCATCTTCAGATCTTCCTGGATCTGTCTTCACCTCCTTTCTGCATGTTTCAGATCTCTCTCAAACTCTATCTCATACAGATAAATGTGGTTACATTTAGCCCCATCCCATAATCAAGGGCAAGACCCTTAATAAAATCTGCAAGATACTTTTTCCATGTAAGTCACAGGTTGCTAGTGTCTTTGAGGGCCATAATTCAACTGGCCACAGAGATACAGATGATGCTTTTATTGAAATTTCAGAGAATCAACCTAAAACCATCCAGTAATAGGGTTGAAAGTTGTACTTTCATCTAGTTTACTGGTTTGCTCATATCATTTAAGATATGGCTGGGTTAAGTAAGGCATAATCTCTTATTTTAGACTTTCAGAGAATATTCTGAATGGATACTACCTCTTCCTCAGTTCTACTTTACCGGTTTTTATTGTCTGTCTCCTACCCACCTGTTATCCACTGCTTTGAAAATTCTACCTGTTCCCACCATTGGGACCTGCTATCTGTCTCCCCAAATGTCCAATAATCTTTGTCCCTTCAGGCTTTTCTAGCAGGCTTCACAGCTCTAGTGGTTCTGGAGAGGGTGGTGAATTTGTGCTCCTGTGGCTGGGGAGAGGGTACCATGCTACTTTCAGATAGTGCCTTGATGTGAAATGACTGTGGCCAGATTTCTCCTGAATCTCCCAAGGACAAACCCTCCTTGCCACTGAATATAATTACATTTCTTCCTACTTCAACCTCATCTAATATCACACATGAAAGCACTTTCTTCCTATTAATAGCACACTTGAATTCACTCTTACGAAATGCATAACCTTAGCATCAAAGCATCAAAGATCCTTCATAGCTTTAGTTTCACTAGCAGAGCTCTATAGAAACCCAGAATAGCTCTGCCTGAGTCGTTGGGATGAATGGTGCCATCCTTGAACCTAAAGTTTGCAGTCTCTAAATTTATCTCCTAACAGAAGTGTGTGTGTGTGTGTGTGTGTGTGTGTATTCATTGAGCTATGTAATTATTAGTGCATTAGAAAAATTAGAAAATTAGAAAATTAGAAAAATTAGAAAAGTGTGTATTCATTGAGCTATGTAATTATTAGTGCATTAGAAAAATTAGAAAATTGGAGGGAGCAGAAAGTAAATCTGAGTTCAGAAAATGGGGTGGGGCTACAGTGATACAAGAGAATGATTAAAGAGAGGAGGACAAATCCAGAGAGGACAGCAAACAGGCACAGACCCTCCTGGGAGGTATAAGTGCAGAAAGTTCTATGCTAGGTCAGGGGCAAAGTTCCTGCTGTTGGAAGCTCGTCAAATACAGATTCTCTCTCTCTCTTTTTTTTTAGAATTTTATTTATTTATTTATTTATTTATTTATTTATTTATTTATTTATTTATTTATTTTTGTTTCAGAACTTTTGTTTGTTTGTTTATTTATTTATTTATTCTTGCTTCAGAACTTTTGTTTGTTTGTTTGTTTGTTTATTTATTTATTTTTGTGGCTGGCTCAGTCTGTCCTGACAGCAGGGCTGGTGCAGCATGTGGTGCCGGGGATCGAACCTTGGTCCCTGCAGTCGCCTAAGCTTTCCTAAGCAGGCGCTTTAGACCACTGAGCCATCCTGCCGGGCCCCGAATACAGATTCTCTTTAACTTTTTTGTTTGTGTATTTGATACAGAGTCTCACTATACAGTTCAAACTCCTGTTCAGTCTCCTATCTTAGCCTCCCCAGTGCAGGGATTGCAAGTATGCATCACCATGCCTGGTTTTGGGGTGGCATGGTTTGCCCGAGATTCTGGGGCCGTATGCAGTACCAGGGCTTGAATTCAGGTCATTGTGTTTGCCAGGGAGGCACTTAGACCTCTGAGCTATTTCCCCAGCCCAGAAACTCTTTTTAGAACTCAAAATAACAAATACAAAGTGGGGGCTGTGGATAAAAAAGAGAAACTTTATTAAACTCAAAGTGTAACTTCTGTCTCTGGGAATCAAGGTCAACATCTACCTTGTAATTAAATGATTAAAGTCTCATTCTCATGTTGCAGTGATGTAATTAGAACTAAGATGTCTGAGTCACATATGCATATATATCCTCACGTATATGTTAACATTGCCTATCAAAATGTTAAGGATCTGTGAAATAATTAATTTGGAGGCAAAAATTTTACATGCAAGGTAGATTTTCTTTTCTTTCTTCTTTTGTGGTACTAAGGATTGAATGCAGGGCTTCCCAAATGCTAGGGAAGCACTCTACCATGGAGCTACATTCCCAGCCACATAAGGCAGTTTCTGTTTGTTTTTGTCTCTCTCTTTTCTTTTGGCCAGCTCAGCATGCCTTAAGGGAAAGTCTGGTGTGGCATGTGATGCAGGAATTGAACTGTAATCCCCTGCACCTTGGACAGAGTTTATCCAAGCAGGACCCTGTTTTGGTCTTTTTTTTTTTTTTTTTTTTTTGTCTTTTTGAGACAGGGTCTTGCTATGCAGTTCAGGCTGGCCTTGAGCTCACTTTTGTAGCCCAGGCTGGTTTTGAACTCACATCGATCCTCCTGCCTCAGCCTCCCAAGTGCTAGGATTACAGGCGTGCGCCACCATGCCCAGCCTCCTGTTTTGGATTTCACTCTGTAGTTTAGGCTGGTCTTAAACTCACTTTGTTGTGCAGGCTGGGCTTACATACCCAGTGATCTTCCTGCTTCAGCCTCCCAAGTGCTGAGATTAGAGGAGTGCACTACCATACCTGGCTCTATAAAGTAATTTTTAAAGAAAATGATAAAGTAATATTTTACCACACTTTAGAAATCTGGACACCCTTTGAAAGGCTTCTGCTTCATTTAATCATGAAAAAAAATCCCATAAAGACCTGGACATGGTGGTATACACCTGTAATCTCAGTGCTTTGAGAGGGGGGGTGAGGCAGAAGAGTTGCAAGACTGAGTCCAGAGTAGGTAACGTCACAACTTAGCAAGACAAAGTTCTTTTTAAAACAAAAACTACTGAAATGGTCTGGGGATGTAGCTCAGTATGAAGGCCCTGGGTTTAATCCCAGTAGCACACATGCACGCACACACACACACACACACACACAGAGTTGTATGTTATGGTCTGGTGCCCAAAGACCTGATGAATGTAGCTTCAGAGGTCTCACTGAGATCTGTCTCTCTTGAAGTGAGCCCAGAGCTCCAGAAGCATCTCCTTTTTATTTAGGACTATAACCTCTGTTGACCTGCACTATTTATTTAATGCTAGGTTCACACGATTGTTAAATAAAAGGATTACAAGGAACGGAGGAGATAACCACCAGCATCTCAAGTAAGGGCGGAGACATAAGTCAGGATAAGCTGTTACCCATCTTCTTCTTCTTTTTTTTTAATATTTATTTTATTTTTATTTTTATTTTTATTTTTTGTCTTTTTGAGACAGGGTCTCACTATGCAGTTGAGGCTGGCCTTGAGCTCACTTCTGTAGCCCAGGCTGGTCTCGAACTCACAGCGATCCTCCTGCCCCAGCCTCCCGAGTGCTGGGATTACAGGCGTGTGCCACCACGCCCGGCTTATATTTATTTTTTATTTTTTTTTCTTGTTTTAGAACTTTTGTTTGTTTATTTATTTATTTTTATGGCTGGCTCAGCCTGCCCTGATTGCAGGGCTGGCGCAGCATGTGGTGCCAGCTCGGTCCCTGCAGCAGCCTAAGCTTTCCTAAGCAAGCGCTTTAAACCACTGAGCCATCCTGCCGGGCCCCACCCATCTTCTTAAATATCAGTTTTCTGCAATCCCTAAGTAACAGAACTGCAACCCACCCTAAGCTTTGCTTATTGTTCTTCGCTTCTTTAAGATGCTAGTTTCTTATCTACACACACACACACACACACACACACGTGCACACACACACCTTGTGAAGAAAATATTATATTTTATCCCCATTTTATATAGGGGTAAGTGACCTTGGAAAGTTGGGACACGTGACTGATTAAGATGAGAGTTAGACAGAGACCCTAGGTGACACCAACCATGCTGATGGTGCATAGATGTTGGGGGTTGGGGACACATTTAGCAAATATGTCTGCCTTCTAAAGCTAGGGCAGGGTGGAGGAAAAGATGGCAAGGTCAGAACACAGGGTCCACCTCAGCTGCCAGTCTTGATCATTGGTCTTGTTTACCTGTCCCTCTGCCTCTTGTGGATCTGTGAGCTCTGAGCTCCACAGGCAGAGTGGTCCAATTTTCTCGCAGTAGGCTGGATCAGCAGGTGGCAAGAGGCAAGTGAGGCTCTGCGAACTGCTTCTGCACAGTGTTTATCTCTCTCAGCGGCAGCTCTCAGCTTCTGTGGTTTTCTGTCCTCCTAAGTTCCAGTTGGAAAATCACAAGGGAGGAGCAGTCCAAAGTCTAGTCTGCAGCCTTTGAGTGGAAGAGCCCCAGACTTTCACAGTCATATTTTGCTCTCAGTCTAGATCAAAGTCTTTTCCTGGATCCTAGGGGGGAACTATGCTGCAGAAGCACCAAAACAACAGCCAGGACTTGGAGGCAGATTTATTTATGTTGATGGGCACTGACTGGGGTCACTCTCAATACCCCAGGTCCCAGTCTCTGGTGGTCCAAGACTTATATGAGATAAACAAGCAGGAAGTACAGAGGCCAAACGGTTTGTCAGTTGGGGATTGGTGCAACACAGTGACCAGCTCTTTCTAAGAGACAGAGGCAATCAGAACGAAGAGAAACTATCACGTGGGCAACGAAGAAACTGCAGTATCCTGATGGATGGGGGCATTTTCTACATTTCCCATCCCTTTGATAGTTTTCCCAGAAAAATCTCTACTGGGCATATTTTGTGACAAGGTACAATTAGGAGCAGTAGCATAAGGGCTGTCAGTGATCCTAGGACGGGCCCTAGCCAAGTTTCCCAAGATTATTTTATTACAGAGTTTTCCCCTAAGTTGTGTTTGTTTGTTTAGAATGAGACATAATTTAGACTTGTTTGTTTTATAACATTACTCTGGCAAGGTAGTGTAGTGAGGGGGTTAATCTGATCTAAGAGAGTGTTCAACATGCCTTGGATGCTTGTCAAATCTTGGTCAAGTGTTTGACTGATTGTTCTATTCTCTTGGGGCAGCTGTCCATAGTGTTTACAGTAAAAAGACACAATATCAGGGAACAGGGAAACAAGGACTGGGGGAAGCAGGCTGAAAAGACACAAAAATCAAGGGAAACAAATATGGAGAAATCCTGTAAACAATGTCCTCAGGCTTCAGCCATGCGTGGATGGGCCAGTGTCCAGAGTGACCAGAGCACAGCTTTGAGTGCATTACCTTTTCAGAGTGAGCTGAAAATTTTTCAGTGGATCTAAGGCTGGATTTCTTAAACTTATAAAAGGTAATTAATATGTACCTGGGTTATATGTGTGTGCAGGAATGTCTATAGGTACAGCTGGTGTTTTTAACCAGTTACAAGCTGTTTTTTTTTTGTTTGTTTGTTTGTTTTTTTGGTCCATATGTTATGTGTAGTTTTTATTCAGTCTAGTTTTTGAGTTACTTTTGTTATGTATGCAGGTCTTTTTGTCAGTGCCAGTTATCAAGGGTAGGCCATATCTAGGGATGATTTAAAAAAATTTTTTTTTTCTTTTTAGGGATGATTTTTTTTAGAACAAGACCCTACAAGCTTTTATTGTCTTTTCAATATGGGCAGGGAATAGGAGGTCTGGGCTAGTGACACAGACACTGAAGCCTGAGCTGACAATAGGAGAATGGGTGTCAGTGTAGCGGCTTGAGCTTGCAAAACATGTAGTGGGAACAGGTATGGTAGATGAGCTTGGCATGCAGTTGACTGGATCACTGGATGGGATTTAGGCCACTGATTCAAATTATTTTGAGTCATTGGTGGAAAGTTTCCTAACAATAGCAGGAAGCAGTTTGCTGTACAGATCCTTCCTGCAGGAAAGGTTTTGCCAAATAATTTTGTCCAAGGTGACCCCAGTATATCTAGCCTGTCAAACTGCATTCCTAACAGAACTATTGCCATCTGTAAACAGGGTGTATTCAGTATCTGCCAGAAGGTCAATTTTTAGAACATTTCATCCCAGTATAGCAGAAAGCAAGTGGAAAGTTAGGGCTTAGTCTAAGATAAACTTGTCAGCTTTCTTAATGAGAACAACAATGGCTATTAGAGCAAGGAGACAAAAGGGAGAGGCAACCCTTTGGGTTCAAATCCAAATATTTGCACAGGTGGGCCACTAGGTGCTCCTAGGGGCTGACAGTATGAGTAAGCATTGCTTTGGTGAACTCAACGATCCAGACTTTATAGAAGTCAACATCTCTAAGAAATTTGCAGAGTTTTTATCTTTTGTGTGACTAGTTTCTGCCAGATAATGTAGCAGAGATTTTTGTGTCTTTTCAGCAGGTAGCTTGGGTATCATCAATCAGGAGTGCAGTTTAAAAAGAGACAAGTGTTTGAATTTCTGGGAGGTTCAGTCCAGATCAGTCAAACTTTGAGTTCAGAATTGGATTATTTGTGAAGAGAGGCTGGCTCACAGAAACCAACTGAAAGTGGAAGAAGATATTCTTTAGGTCCAGACAGCTGTTGTGGGTGGCAAAAGACTGAGGCAACATATACAGAGGGCAATTGGGACAGAGAGCGTCAGTAGCTCAGAGACATTGAATTGACTCTACAGCAGGAGAGGTGTGTTTTAGCAGTTTGCCAGACTAAACTGTTTGCTTGGGGGACCATGATGGAGCCAAATCTGTCATCAGAGCCTCCCCCAAAATTATAGGAAAGTTTTCAACCCCTTATGGCAGTTGAGTCAAAGTGAGCTATTCTTTAGTTTCAGAATTTTCCCAGTTGAAGGCTTATGGGAGCAACTCACAAGCAGAGGAAAGCATCTTTTACATCTAGAACAGTCCAAAGGGTGTATTGGTTGGGAACTGCAGGGTGTAAGGCGATGGCTGCATTGGTGACAGCATGGAGTTCTTGCTCAAAGTGATTAACACTATTAGGCTGGTAAGTGGCTGGATGCCCATTTCTGCTTTCTGTGGCATCTAACAGCAAAGGGGGTCATAGCCAGGTGGAGTGGTTGATGGCCACACCTAGAGGCAAGTACTTAGTCTATACCTCTGGGAGGAGAGTTTTCAGAACTTTGAGATTGCCTTTGTCTGTCTCATTTTTCTCTCAGAGAACAGTCAAAATTGAATGTTGAGGGATAAACAAGAGGAAGGCTGATTGGCACGGTGTGAAGGACATGTCCTTCCAAGCTGTGACTTTGTGCCTGGCAGAAGGGGTGAGAGGCAAGAGTCCCAGTTGCTTCTGTGATGGTAACAACCTGACAGAGGGAACTTTTGATAGCAGAAAATTCTGTTCCATTGTCTACCAAGAAAGTCATAAATTGATCCCAAGTTTTGCAATGACCATAAACTCTTGGGGACCTAATTTGGTAGAACTCTGTCTGTCTTATCTATTCAGATCTAACAGGGCTGACACTTCAGTTTTTCCTCTTTCAAAATGTGGCCCTCAGGGCCCAGTGGGATGGCTCAGTGGTCTAAAGTGCCTGCTTGGGGAAGCTTGGGCGGCTTCAGGGACTGCGGTTCGATCCCTGGCACCACATACTGTGCCAGCCCTGCCCTCGGGGCAGGCTGAGCCGGCCATAAAAATGAGTGAATAAACAAAGGTTCTGAAACAAGAATAAAAATAATAAATAAAATTTTAAAAAATGTGGTGCTCTGGGCATGGTGGCACATGCCTGTAATCTCAGCACTTGGGAGGCTGAGGCAGGAGGATTGGTATAAGTTTGAGACTAGCCTGGGCTACAAAAAGTGAGCTCAAGGTCAGCCTGCACTGCATAGTGAGACTTTGTCTCAAAAGACCAAAAAAAAAAAAAAAAAAAAAAAAGTGGCACTCAGAGGAATTCTTGATGGTCTCAGGTGTGTGTTAGATAATGCCATATGAGCAAAGGGCTCTGGAGGGACAGCTTCTGTAGCTGAATGTAGGCAGTGGCTAGCTGGAATCAGTTCAATTGTCTAGATGAGTCTAGAGCAGGAAGTGAAGCTATAGGTATTGGCAGCAACTGTGGTAGCCAACAAGGGTGCCAAAGCAAAATTCTAAGGAAAAATGGGCCATTTTTTCTTTTCTTTTTAAAATTTTATTTATTTATTTGTTTGTTTGTTTTTTGGTCTTTTTGAGACAGGGTCTTGCTATGCAGTTCAGGCTGGCCTTGAGCTCA
>PVJA010052687.1:0-12360 GCA_004027025.1 Myocastor coypus
TCTTTCCCAAGTATCAAGAAAATAAGTGCAAAGTTTCTTATATCTTTGGTAACATTTATTATTGTTGACTAAAAGAGCTTTAACTTATTTTCATTAGGTGGTAGAAGCAGTCTTACAATACAAAATTCTCTAAATATTTCTTTAGACAAAAGTCTATTTTCAAGAATTGCTCAAATCTCACTGTAATAATTAGAATCTTCTTGGGGTCATGGTAGATATTCGTACCTAAATATAGTTCTAAGCCTCTGCACACAGTTTTTAGGATAGATAAATGCTATGTTAGTCCCTAGAAGTAATAAAATTCATTTTTTTGTGTCAGCCATGGTAACATATGCCTATAATCCCAGCATTTGGGAGGCAGAGGCAGGAGTGAGTTCAAAACCAGCCTGGGATACTAAAGTGAGCACAAGGCCAGCTTGAATTGCATAGTGAGATGCTGTCTCAAAAAGAGAAAAAAAATCATTTTCTTTGAGGTCACCAGTATTAAAAGTGCATTCTCCTTGGCTGAGATGACAATTTAATATTTCAGTATTTAATATTTAATTATAATATTTATCATGTTCCAAAAATGATACACTTTCTCAGCTTTATTTCTGACAGTTATTATTTATTTCTTTCTTGAATCTAAATCTTGAGGTACTCTTATTTCCAGATCTATTTCATCATGATCTATGGTCCTCGTTTAATATACATAAAATGCTCTGTTACAGTATATGGGCATTGCCATTAGATAACCGGTCCTTGATTGTAAGTTAAGGCAGATAACTAGTCAACAGGTCAATTATTATAATATAGAATACAATAATTATTCTTGTGTTATACTGGAAATAGATATACATATTCCTCAACAAATATGTGGATCTGACTTTTATCATCTTCATTTGACCATGATTAATAGATGTTTCATTTTTAGTGGTCAGTTTCTCTTTTTTTCCCAAACTTTTTAACTAGTCTTGAACTTAATGTTTATTTTCATGTTACTCTTAACACAATGAAAATATTCTAACATTCTATATGACAGAATTAGCACAATTAATGAGATTGTGTCAGATCAAAGTCTTAAAAAAACAAACAAAAAACCCGAGATATTTTGCAGTTCTTGCTTCATTTTTGTCAATTTTCCTAGGAGTATAATTAGCTATGCTCCTGGTATGTCAAAATTAACTTGGGGTATCTGTCACAACAATGCTAACACAGGACATGATGACCCTAATCAAGAGCACAATTTTATCTAAACTGGAAATCTGAAAGATGGTAGGAATCGAGAATAATCTCCAATACTAATGATGATTCCGTAGGACTTGGACATTTAACATGATCTTTCAAGTGCGTTAAGCAATTCAAAATTCTATAAAGTCGTAAGACCAAATGATCCTTTTATAATGAATTGATAAATTGTAAAAATTTAATCATAAGCCTGAGGATTGACAGACAAATGAATTTTAACAATGTTATGTGAATAAAGATAATGAGGATGTTGATGGGTGATAATTGCACAAATTATTCACTTGTTCTCACACTCAAAAATATTGAAAACGATCTCATTCATTCACATATATAAAGGTACACTCTGAGACACACACACACACAGCATGCACGCATTCTTACCTGTCCTACTGTTAATGAGTTATTTCATTATGACTGTTTAACAAGAGCTTTTCATGTTTGATCAGAGCTCTAATGCAATTCTGAGGTTATTCAGTCAGCTGATTGGCAACTGCCCCAAGGGATCTCTGAATTTTCTCCCATTTCGAATTTGATTTATGAAATGTGCCCTGTATGCTGCATGCTAATGCAACCTACATTTTCTGAAATTATAATAGAGATATTGAAAATTCTTAATTAAGCGTATTAGAGGTTTGATAACCTCTGGTGGCATAAGAAATTGGGTGAAGCAATGGACGTCTTGGGAAATTACAAAGAGCTTGTGAATATATTTCATTTGTCTAGGTAATAGAATAGTTAATATGATTAACACTTTAGAATTATTTTTAAAGTTATATGTTAACCATCATTAGCATATAACATTTTTCTATGGACAATGGTTCTAATACCATATTTATAAGAATTCAGTAAAATGAAATGGAAACTCAAGAAACAATTTTGTATAAATCCATACTGATAATATGTAGTAGACTTAAAAATTCATTCCTATACTATTTGACTCCTAAGCCATATTTTGATAGAAAAGAAGAGCAGAGTAGGAATTCTTCGCCATTCTTTTCACAACTTGCCTTTTTCCTGTGCTCTGAGAAGCATTTATTTTGAAGTCATTTTGCCTTTTCTGCCAAGCTCAAGATGTGAAACTTCAATTTATTTATCATATCAACTCTGCCATATTTTTGAACCTGTGGGAGGCTTATAAATATCTCCATACTACTCTGAAACTGAAAAGCAGAAGGGGAAATAGTGTGTCAGTATTCTACATTTTAAAATATTTTCATGTCTCCAACAATATTGATACAATTATGTATCCACATTCTTAGAGTTCCTAAGTGAATGCATACTTTATCATTATTTTTATAGTGTGGGATTTATCCTTAAGGAGTATCCATATTGAACTCAATTGTATTATAAAATAGTTTGAAATATTGTTATTTACAATAATCTAGAAAAGAAAATCGGAATATTCCAACACTGTATAAAAACCTCACTCAGGCTGTGCACAGTGTCTGGACTGTCACACACAAAGAAGTCACTTTTCTGCAAAGGAGTTACATTGTGTCCACACTTAGGGATCTAATAACCCAAGTGTTCTGTGATGAGCAAGCTCTCATATTTCTGATCATATCATGTACTTTAAAAAATCAATTCTGCTGTGTTACCTTTTTTATTTCCTATGTTTTTTATTATTATTTTTCACGAATACTTAATACATTGCATAATGTTGTCTTCATCATAGTTGTTCGAGTACAAGATAAAGACATGATTTCTTGTCTAAACATCATTAGTACAGCTCTTTCTTTTCATCACACAAAGAGAAAGTAGCTGCATATATAGTCTGATAGTCCATGATAGTAGTGGATTATCAGCTCATCTGGTATTATCGAAGGCTGACTTGAGTATTTTACAACTCAACATATTAATAGGGCTTTCCTTTTTATATTTCATGGCTAGACTATTCTGCTGGATGGTCAAGACCAAGACAAAGCAAAACCTATGTTGCAAAACATATGTAACTTTTACTGTCTGACAAGGCCAGTCGGGTCCCCTCAGTGTTTACCCTGGAATCATGTACTGTGGTGTGTAAAACTTTTGTCAATGTCAGCCATCTGGATGAAACACAGCCGTTGCTTGGCCATTTTGCTCCCTGTGGAAGTCTGAGAGAATGTTTGCTCTCTAGATGACTCTCTTTAGGCACACTGTACATCACTGATGCTTTCCCCATAATCTCTGTGAATAGGAAATTTGAGACTCCACTAAAGTATTTGCTGTTACAATGCAGATTCTTTTATGTCCTGTGTTTTCACTGACCTTGAAGGGCAAAAGCCAAAATAATATTTATAGTTATATCCCTTCTTTTTCTCTAATTGTTTGGACTGCCAACTTAAGTTGTTAACCATCCGGAAGAGAAGCTTTTGAGCTTAACATCTTTCTGAATATGAAATGCCTTAGACATAACATGAAACAGGAATTTCCTATCAAGTGTTGATATTCTATACTTTAAAACCCCTATGGAGTGTAAAAGAAATTAAAAAGAGAAAACAAAATAATGACAATAAAGAGCGTTAGGAATTATATATAATTTCATTGATCAAAATAATACAAATTCATCACTATTTGTACTATTGCACAGAGTTGTCTTCAAACTAGTTGCTTAGATTACCTGGTGCATGAAAGGAACACTGGAAAAATGGTATAATTAAAAAGAGAAGAAAAAATAAGCATTAACTGTTCCTTTCCATAGAGAAGCAGAAATCAGCAGCATAATTATCCAACTCATCCTGTATAGGTGCTGATATTTTCTATCATAAAATAGAAAAATGCCAATCTTTTTCTGTATTTTGGAAGAAAGTCATAACAAAATTTCCTAACAACATAGGAAGAAAATAATAGTAGTTAATACCCTGTTTTCTAATTGTTACACATTATTTTCTCTAAAGCCGTTGCTCCCAGTACAAGAAAGTGGTGTAAAAATTTCTCCAGTTGCTATTAACACAAACCTTTATTTTATTTTATTTTTTATTTTTAAAGGATACAGAGTGGTGACAGAACAAAAAAGCTTTAGAAATGATACAAAATTTCACCTACCAAAGTAACAGGATTTCAACAGCAGTTATTCTATTACTTCATGCTATCATCAAAGTAGTTGCTCAGGCTACCCGATATAAAAGTGCAAGATTTGTTTAAAGAAAAAACAAAACAAAACAATAACAAAAATGTTGCAAGAAATTCAAAAGACTGAAAAAGGAATAAAAAGAAAAAAAAAACATTAATTGCTCCTTTCAAAGGACCAGCAGAAATCAACAGTATAAATATCCAAATTATCCTGCATGTATACTTCAATATATTTCTTCATCCTTTAAATCATCCTTATCCTCGTCCTAGTTTTACCTTCCCATTGCGTGAATACTTTGCCTTTCATAGCACCTTCATTTTAATGAACTGAGAGGCAGTAGTAGTATAACTGAGTTGCAATTTTTCTTTTTCCCTACTGTCCCTTCTCCTTTCAACTATACTGGTTTCTTTTCAAATAATTTCCTCCCATTTTATAGTATCTATCGTAATTTTAGAATTTATTTACTGTTTCAGCTTTTCACACCCAGCAAACAATAAGATGTTCACGTGCGAGTCTGATTATTCACCTATGATGATCTTTTCAAGTTACACTCTTTTTCATGATCTCAACAAATTCCAGGGGATTTTGTAGAGGAGCTAATTGTTCTTGGAGCTGACTGTTGTATCAGTTAAATATCCGAGTTTTTCTCCCTAATTGGATAGTAGTTTATTAATGGGCCAATATTTCCAATATATGTTATTCCCTCAGATTTGTGAACTGTGCCAGATTATTTCTTTTCTCCTTACTGTTTTATAAGTATCTGACTTTTAAAGCAATTTTAAAAATCTAGAAAACAAAATAGAATACACTTTGATGAATCAGGATACTTCAAGTAATTCTCAAATATGACACATAATATTATTGGAAATATTGAATAGAGATTTTAAAGAAACTATGTTTAAGATGATAAAGGATCAAAAACAAATATAAAATACTTGGACAGCAATGAAGAACACGAGTAAGAAATGAAACTAGAAAATGGAAGAAGACAGTGACATGAATGGAGAATGTTTCATCAAGGATGTGAACTGTCTTTCAGAAGAACAAAAGGACAAAAATCTCAGCGATATTTCTCGACAGAAACAAGGAGACACGTTCTCACATGTGCACATGTACACAGATGTGCCTGCACATGCACACACAGACACAGATCCACAGGGGAAAAAAAGAATAAAAACAAAAGTACAGAACATCTAAAGCACAAACTCAGATGGTTTTAAATTAATGCTGCATTAACAAACATACAGATTTCAAACCCATATCTGGATTACATAGTAATACCACTTCCAGTTGAAGGAGAAGGAATGATTTCTGACACAAACAGAAAGCTACAGGTGGAATTTGCTCCTCAAAGAAGCAAAACTATTTAAGATAATTCCTCAAATATAAGGCATGAAGGCTGCTAAAATCTAAAATCTTATTAAAATCTAAAATCTTATTTTTTATAGTTTACATTAAAATACCATATTCTGAATTATAAAATGAACCTTAATTTGAAATAATGAAATAACTCAATTTTTCCTTAGTCCATAATATAATTTAGACTGAAGTCAACAAGTTGAGCAAAAGCAAAATATTTAAAAATTGAAAGAAATATTTTAAATATTTAATTTAATGTACAGATTAAAACCTAGCATACTAAAATGTATAGCTAAATCCAAAATAAGCAGAGAAAAGGCAATGTTAAATATAAGAGCAGAATTTGTTGAAATAAATAAAGAAAATCACCCAATGAAATCAAAGATTAGTTTATTAAAAATTAAATTAAATTGTTAAATTTCTAGCCATACTATTAATGAAAAAGAGCAAAGAAAATGTTATTGTATTTGCACCAGTATAAATACAGTTAGTTACTGACTTTCAAATATTTGCATTGTGAACTTTCAGGTTTAAACACACCTTGATTTTGCAGAAGTGAACAAGTCGGGCAAAGTCGCTCTCACGTCAGCCTGCCAAGTATTGGCAGAGTTGTGCTGCTGGGTACACACTCCATGGTGCAATGGTGCATAGAGCTGTGCTCAATCAGAACCCAGGATGTCCAGAAGCAAGAAGAAAATGTGTGGTGAAGCAGAGGGTACTACTAGGAAGAGCAAAGCCTTCACCGTGGAAACAAAAGTGAAAATAACTGAGAGATTGGCCCAAGGCAAAGCAGAGGTCGGTGTTCTTTGTTGTTATAACGTGATGTTCCATAATTTACCACAATTCTAAAGAATAAGGGCAAAATCATGTAATATGTACAGTTTGGTTTACATTTTTAAAGTGATTTTTTTAGATGGCATTGACATCTGAAAAAGAAAATCACAACATACTCCATGTCTGGTATGAGTTTATATTCTCTAAAACTGAAGAATGAATTTTGGGACCGGTAGAAGTGAGAGTTGCCCAGGACCCTGAGTTTTCAAGGGACTTGAGTAGAGCAAAATCATGAGGTGAGGCAGGTTCATAGCGGGGCAGAACTACACTATCAATAAAATCATAATCATCACTTAGGTAATATTAACTCATAAAAAAGTCACAAGATGGGTGACAGATGGAATAAAGCAATGGTCAAATAATAAGATTACTACAAATATAGTCTTTTGGACAATACTGATTAAATAAGGATCAAATAGGAAAGCAAGTCACATAGCAAACACCAATGGAATACACAAGAACTTCCCTGGACGGGATAAGGCGTTTTTGGCCTCCCACCCAGGATAATGCCTGTCGATTGAAAATATCCATCACCGCTGAATATGGAGGAGTACGACTTTTTTTTTTTTCTTGAAGCCTGGCCTTCAGTGAATGTAACTCTAGCCACAGTTATCGTACTCACTGAGATTTTTAAGCTTTGACTGTATTTTTAAGTAACTTAGTTGTTTATAATGTCATCAAGCAAAGCAAATGGCCAACTTATCCTAGAATGCCTAAACAAATCCTATGCAGTTACAATATTCCTTGTAAATAAAAAAGAAAGGCGGGAAAGATAGAGTCACACAGAACATGGTGATACAGTAAGAAGTCTAGGTGAGGCTACTACTGCCATTTTAAATTTACCAAGTGCCCCTGAAAATGCAAACGCCCATAGTGAATCTCTAGAAATTCGAAAACACAAGGGCAGAGATTGTTAACTCTGGGGACACCCTACTTTTGGCCTAGTAAAACATATTTCTCCCTGTCCTCAGGAACTGTACAATAATAAAATTATGCTACATTCAGTCACAAATATAAATATAATGAATTAAAAGACATTATCAACCTAATAATATATCAAAATTATATGAGTAAGTTGCTTCTCTGTGGTTATTATTATAAAGTTGTTGTAATATTGCAGCCTGTAAATAATGGCCAATGAGGAATCTATAATGATCCTTTCAGAAGAAGGATAGGAAAATGTGGAAAATTCTGACAGAGAAGACAAAGGTAGTGGGCACACAGGAGAGAAAGAATTGGAAAAGAAAATGCCAAACTCATACTTGTGTTGCATTTCAGGGTGCGCTCAGTCTGTGAAGGAGGGATTCACCATTTACCAATCCCTTACATATTTAAAAAAATTAATATGTAGAGTTATATTTAAAAAGCGATGAAAAGACAGTCTATGATAATTTACTTCTTCCAGTATTCACTCTGACTATAGATATCCCATCTCACCCTTTGCAGCCAAAATTGTTAGTGATAGAAATATCCTTACTGATAAAGAATGAGAATTTTGTACGTTAATGAACATAATTAAACTACTTTATGTTAAAGGCAATTTCTATTGTTAATTTCAAGAGATAATGTATTTTCACCCTATTCATGATTTGTGAATGGAGTTATTTCTGGAAACCAATTAGAAGAATGGGGATTCTGAGTGTAATATTAGTTTCATATTATCAACAAGTATTTAATGAAAATATACAAGTCTATCCTACTTCATTTATGTTTATTTTTCTGGAACTAAAATGTCTCCAGACAATTTTTAGAGAAGAACTGTAAGAGTGAGAGATTTTGTCTATAAGAGAGTAAAACCAGTTGTAGATGTTTCTGATGACTTCAGCAAACCGATTTTCATCTTAAATTATGCCAATGTTGGAATCTATTGATTAGAGCCTTTTACAGCTCAGTATACTAATCTGGCTTTATCTTTTTATTCCCAATGGTTAAACTTTTCTCCTGGGTGATTAAAGCCAAGTTAAAGCAAGATCTCTATAACAAAACAGGTACTTTTCATATCTGACAAGGTCAGCCAAATTCCCTCAGGATTTACCTTGAAACCATATGTACAAGATTTCGTAGAATTTTTGTCAGTGTCAGGAGTGTAGATAAGTCAGGGCCATTGCTTGTTATTTTCTTGTATATCTCTTGAAGCTGTTTCATGCAATCTACTTCTTTCCTATATTGCTCATTCAAGGATTCCATCATTTTTCTATTCTCCTGTAATATTTTTATCTATATCTTCTTTAGAAGAATTTATTAATTCTTTCATTATAGTTATCCTCTATTTTTTTACTTCAGAGATTATTTCTAATCTCATTTCCTCTCTACCTTTCTGCGATTGTTCCTTTACTTCAGATTCTATTAACTCAGAGAATTCTTTTTTCACTTCAGAAGTTATTTCTGGTCTAATTTCCTCTATACTTTTGGCAGTTTTTTTTTTTTTTTTTTTTTTTTTTTTTTTTTTTTTTTTTTTTTTTTTTTTTTTTTTTTTTTTTTTTTTTTTTTTTTTTTTTTTTTTTTTTTTTTTTTTTTTTTTTTTTTTTTTTTTTTTTTTTTTTTTTTTTTACTTCAGACACTATTAATTCATTTGGCAGTTTTTTTTCTGTTCTTTTTTTTTTTATTACTTCAGACACTATTAATTCATACATTTCTTTTACTACTTCAGAGGTAATTTCTGATCTGACTTCCTCTATAGGTGTCTGTATTGTTTCAGTTTCTTCTATGTTTCTGTCTCCTGCATTTGTTCTGGGTGGGCTCACTGCTTGGGAGTACATCTTTCTCTTTCTCTTTCTCATTTTGTATAGCATCATCCTGTGGCCTTTGGTGTACAGCTTTGGTGCACTTATATCATTAGCACTTATGGAAATTTGGGTATGACTCAACTAAGTTGGAATTTGTCCAGTTGTGCTAGCTGGGTCTGGCAGCTGTGCTCCGCTTCTCCCTGCTGATGCTCATGGAAGTGAAACTGCTCTGCTCCTCTGGAAAGATGCTCACCTCCTGGATTGCCTGGGTCTGAACCCAGCCTCTCTGTGGTTTTTGCTTCAAGGTTCCACAGGAAGTGCTGGGTCTAGGGTCTACAAAAGTCCCTATGTAAGTGCGTGCTGGTCACTGTTCTCCAGGTGGGGAAGTATCAGAGCTGATATGAATTTCTAACAATGATTGTTTAAAAGTTAAAAGATATTCCTGAGGTTTTAATTTTCTTAAAATCATAACAATTATATCACATTTATTAAATTATTTTAGTTGTAGGGTTTAAATACTCTGTTTTTATTATTCATAGTTCATTTTATATTTTAATGTTTCACTCTCCCTTTTACTTTGTTTTATTTTCTTGTTTCTTTTTTATGAGCAGAATAGATTTATTAGGAGAAAGAAAGCTTCTGTCTGGGAAGAGGCACAGAAGGGGACCCGAGCAGGTTACCCCTCCTTGTTTCTTATTATTAGATATTTCCTGACTTTTGTGACTCAGTGAATTTTTCCCTTGATAATTATTTGCTTTTCAAAAAATAATTTCCTCTTGTGTCATAAGGAAGCATTGCTCATGTTACTCATTAAGCATTCTTGATTTTGCTTTTATTGTGTATGTGTCACAGAGGTTTAAATGCAAACAAGACCTAACATTTAGGTATACAAGGAACATTTTTACTTTTTATCTTGAAATGGCGTCTTGCTAATTCACTGAGTTGCCCTGGCTAAGCTCAACCCTGATTTCTCCTGTCATAGCCAACTGCAGTACTATATTATAAGGCCCTCACTATACCATACTCGGCTGTCCTTGACACATTTGACTAAAATTCTCCCTACTTTGATAATACAGCCTCTATGAGACCAATAGTTCCACTTGTAATTTTACTTCAAATCTGTAGCTCATGGTATCTATTACGAAAAATGAGCTACAAGTTTTATTTTCCTGGCATTATTGTACATGTTTTCTTAGAAATGGAGTCACCTAGCTATTAGAGTGGCTTACCAGGTAAAAACAGATGGGAAGTGAGATCCTGCGATAATGTTTCTGGTCAGGTGGCATCGAGTTGTATGACTTTTACCTTCTCTGTGGATCATTTAGCCCAACCTCCACTGGGAGGGGGAAAAAAAGAGAAAGAATTTACTTCAGGTTTTAATGGCTGAGATGTTTCCTCATTTCTGTGGTCTGAACCTCAATCCAGAATACTGTAGAATAAATCACCATATGACCTGAGTGAAGGACTATGGCATGGCAATTTACTTTATGGATTTAATACCAAAGGAAGCCGTAATTATATTTGTATTTGAGGTACTATGTAGAAAAATGTGATTCCAAGCAGAGAGTTGAAGGGAAAAATTAGTTAAAAATGTTAACTTTCTTCTCTAGTATCCCACTTTATTTTTAAATAGTTTTTTGCTTTATAATGAAAGGATCTATTCATATATGCATATGCACATTGTTTGCTGCCAATATTTACCTAATAGTTGAGCTAGTTTTTTTTTATGATTTCATTTACTGAAAGGTTTATACCTTGCCAATAAAAGAGATACTATTTCAACCTATACTAATTTCCTGAAAGTTTTAGGCTATTGTATGTTTTATTGATCTGACTAACTAAAACCTTAAATGCATCATTAATTTCACAGCTGTAGGCTGTCCGAAAATTATTTAAATATATGAGGTAAACTATACCCTCACTTTTTTTCTAAAACTTACTTCAATACTCTTCCTATAGCAGTGATTTCCACTATACATTTTTAACATTCTGTTTTGAATTGCTTCATTACTCCCAAATGATAATTTGGATTACTAAATACTGATTATTTTGTCATACTAGCTAAAGCAAAATAGGGTAATCAATAATAGCACATGTCTAAGTGGTTTTAAAAATAAGTGAATCACCTGTGGTGTAGCTAAATTTTTTGTATGAAGTCCTTAGATGGTCAAAATCAATGAGCAGTCAACTGCAGCTGACAAAGACAAAATTAACACCATCTGCCTCAGAAAATGTTATAACAAGTACAGCATAAGAACAGAAATAGCTGGGCATAGTGGCGCACACCTGTAATTCCAACACTTGGGAGGCTGAGGCAGGAGGATCACTGGGAGTTCGAGTCCAGCCTGGGCTACAAAAGTGAGCTCAAGGCCAGCCTGAACTGCATAGCGAGACCCTGTCTGAAAAAAGACAAAAATGAAAACAAAAACAAAAACAGAAATAATAATGACATGTAATTTTGATATTGGCATTGTATTCACAGCATAACTAGGTTCAGACATTTCTATAACACATGGAAAACAAATAAATGGAACAAAAAATATCCCAGAGATAATTGAGATGATTATTTTTTGCTTTCCTGGATATATCCCTTGTATTATGATTATTAGTAGTAGCAATAGTAGTAGTAGTAATAGTAGTAGTACCAGGGATTGAACTCAGTACCTTGCCCTTGGCAGGTAGGCCCTCATCTTACTGAGCTATCTTCCTGGCTGCCCTATTTTTCTTAAATGAGCTGACCTTAATCAAAACATGATGGTCAATTTGTAAGTCTATGAAAACTAACAACTTGTAAGTCTATGAAAACTATATAAACACACATAGTAACTATACTTCTACCACAAAATAAGTTTTTATTATAAAAGTGACTAGTAAGTACTAATTAAAGTTAAATAATAAGCATATGATTAAGTTCTATACGTTTAACAAATGCAAATTATATGCCAGAACTTTCCAAGCATGTGAAAGACAAAATAAAACATTGACAGTAAATTATTTATTTAATTTATTTAATCTCCAAATATTCAGGATATATTAGTTGAATGATCAGATAATATCTTTTCAACATAGAGAAAAATAACAATTTGTAACAGACTTACTGAAGACTACAGAAGTAAATATTAATTTATCTGCTTTATAACAACAAGAAGCTGAGCTATTATG
>PVJA010052688.1:0-12262 GCA_004027025.1 Myocastor coypus
TTTGTTATCCAGGCTGGCCTTGAACTCACAGCAAACCTCTTGCCTCAGCCTCCTGAGTGCTGGGACTATAGGCACGTGCCACCACACTGAGCGAAGTCAAAGTTTTTGATCGGTGTTCTCGGAAAGTTGCAAAAGGCACAAGCCAAATTCTCCCATGATCACAGTGCTCTTCTCTGGGTGAGAGCTGGTTACCCGGGGGCTGCTTTTACTCGGCACACGCCAACGGTCGGTGCTGTCGATGCGGATGGTGGCCTCACCTGGGCTCCTCGGACACGTCTGTCATTCACTTAGCTATCAGATAAAAGTACATAGGCCATTCAGTGGGCAGTCACAGATTCACCTACAGGCAGCAGAATGAGCCAGGAACGCTCACTTCCTTATTAGAATTTCCTGACAGAATTAAAACGGAGAATTGGTTTGCAAGTTTGGAAACTGGAGAAGCAGGCTCTCGAGAGGATGCCGCAGTTGAGAGCAGCTCTTGTTCTGGGGGCGGCCCTGTCCGGATCTGAGTGTGCGCTGCGGTTTTCCTGTCCCACTCTTCTGTTGATTCTGAGTCAATCACTTTTATTTCTGCAGGTATTTTCCTTTCAGATAGAAATGACATTTTGTTTTGTATTATTTTTGTCTTTCCTTATGAATGCACTGATGATATTTTAAATGCTCTATTTTAAGATCTCCTGAATCTTTTTGTTTTTCATTGGGGAGGGGGGTGTTCTACAAGGTCTTTATTTCCCATAAATAAATGTTGCCACAGTAGGGGAGGGCGGTGGGTGGGGAGGGAGACGTTAGTAGGCCAGTGGGGCAGCAGTGTGTATGTGTTAAGCAGCAGTACAATTTCATGGTTGGCATGGTTAAAAAATTGGAATATAAGAATAGCTGTTTTGTACTTTGATGACCAATTATGCTGTACTTTAACACGATGTATGTCTGTTCTTGTGGTGCTCTGGTGGTAAATAAATTATTTCAATCCTATGTAGCTGTTTGTGTCCTGTCCTCATGCCATCCTTGAGTGTAGGAGATGCCAGCAACGCAGTGAGGATGGTCCCCAGCTAGAAGGTCGGGAAGCAGGGTCACCCTTGTGCTTTCTTACTGAGGCTCTTGCCCAGTAGTGTCACACGGTGGGTCAAGAAGCAGGACTCACCAGTCAAGGGCAGAAGCAAACCCTGCACCATCTATCCATCTGCTTATTGCTATTTGGTAACCAATTGAGATCTAGTTTCCATTCACCCTGACCATTTAGCAGAGAAAAGGGAGGGAGAGATCTGCGTTACCATCTGGCTTTCTGCGTCTAGGTTCTGTCAAGCCCAGCAAGCACTGGTCTAGACGGCATCCCCGATAGCCACAGAACTTAAGAGAGTGGTAGAGCTAGCTAGGTATCACCACAGCCACATGTTCTTGGGCAGTGAGCCACTCTGGCATTGACCAATACCACTGTGCACCTTCTCAGGAACACACAAACATACACACCCATATACGCCATTCTCTCAAATTATCTTGGCTGTCAGCTACATAGAAGACTTCTCAAGTGAGTTGCCATTATCTTACTAAATACAATCTAATGAAAAGAAAAGTGCTTATAACTCCATCGAGGTCTGGAAAGCACTGGTTTGTATCTGTTGGGTTGTTTGAACCTCACATGGATGCCAACCTTCTATTGCTTTGTCAAAGTAGAATAGAAATGGTTTCCTGGCCTGTGGTCTCTCTTGTCTTTGATCTTCTATACATACCTCATAGAGAGAGGGGATGCACCATGCTGAACTTGGTTCCCACTCCACACAGAGCAGATGTTCCCGAGCGGTCACCCCTGCTCACAGGGCACCGACGTGTCTGTGCCCCCTTGCCGCTCAGTGCAGGAACTCACAGCGTGAAGGGCGCTTACCTCAGTGCCCACGGGGTGATTGGTCAGCGGTAAGTCTACCGCATCTCCCAGCCCAGTCTTGCTGGGCTTTCTTGGCAACCCTGCTGCCGTGAGCTGTTCTTCTCCAGCCTGTGACCTCAGTCTACTACTCTGTGTCTCCAGATCCTGTCTTACAAATCGACCAAGCCACCAGGAATTCCTGTGAAGCTTTCACACCTGTATGATAACCTATTGGTTATAGAAAGAGACATAAACTTACTTAAAACAGAAGGGGGATGTTCATTTTAAGCTGCGGCTAAGTCCACCAGCCCAAACTTGAAGGAAGGCAGAGCGGCACTGTTCTCTACTATCTGACCCCGTCTTACCTTGAGCCCTGTGCTGGAGAATTTTACACACCCCCACTTGACGTGGATACAGGGAGACTTGGAGTGGATAAACTGCCTGTCCAAGCCCGTGCAGTACTAAGCAGTGGCCAGAACTTTCTTGTCTAATGTATTGTCTGTGCGTGGCCTCAAGGCATTCAGGGAATGACTGACCTGAACTAGGATGAGCTAGGTGTATAAAAAACACACAACACACGCTCTTACTGGCGGGGGGGGGGGGGAAGCCTATTAACTGCAGGATGCCTAATAGGTGCCTGCATACTGATTACACATCTAAATAACACTTTTGATATAGTATACACACTAGGATGAAATCAAGTACACTATTAAAATTAATTTCACAGGGCTAATAGACAACTTTAAATTGTATACATGTCCCATTTTTACAAATTTTCTTAGTACATGTTTGCAGTATATGCATTCTACAGTGGTCTTGGGTAGGGGCAGGCGTACATAATACAGCTTGTTTGTCTTCCCTAAAAAGTAAATAGGCTCACACTTGTACCTCGAATTCTGCTTCTGTTAGCCCTGGAATGCAAATGAAAAGCAGCTCTGTTTAGAAATAAAGGCTGGGCTATTCTCATAGGCTCTATTGTCAGGCTTTTTTTATAACTAACATCACTGAAGGATAGAGTCCTGCCCCACAGCATGCTGCTGCTGCTGGCCAACGCTGGTCGCATCTTAGCAGTTCAGGAGGGTCTGAGCTCGCAGTTGGTGCGGGGGCATGAGAGCATCTGAGGGAAGGACGATGGCATGAGCCTCCTGACAAAGCTCCTACCGAAACGCTGCTTTCCTCTAAGCACAGCTGCTGGGTGGGACAGCGAGGCCCGATCCTAGGCAAGCTAGACCACTGTGTCACTCTCAGGCCAGCTGGGGTGTGGTATCCGGAGAAATCTCACCTGAGGCACTGTCTTGAGATGACATTGACTTTCTATCTGGAAATGAGTGGTATCGTCCTCCTCTTGCTCATCTCCCTGGGGGTAAAGCAACTGTAAAAAGGGGGAGTTACTCTAAAAAAATACAAAGGTAGATTTGGAGCCCTGCCACTTTAGCCAACACGAGACTCTGGCTCTTTTTCACTCACCTGCGGAACTGGTTGCTTTATTGTCTGGCCCTTCCCTTGTCTCTGGAACAGATCCTGTATACTGAACAGAAAAATAAAACCCTGATTTCACTAGGTTTCCAGGCCAGAGGCAATTGAGAAAATATTTTCATACCACTTTTGTACCTAATAGCTGGATCCTATGAAACAGCAAAAGTCAGTGGCACACATATTAGGTCGTAGTATCAATGTATCTAGAATTGTCAAGGAAAGCTTTCAATTTTCTTCTCTTAAATGAAATGATTGCTCTACGGATTTTCTTCCTGATTGAGTCTTTAGTTCCCTGAAATCCTTTGTAGTTACTTTATTTCATCAAGCAATGGCGATTTGGAGAAGAGCTGTGTTCCTGTAATTGGGCAGAGACCTCATAAAAGGAACAGAATGTACTTTGTGCTGGTGATCAGAACTATGAAAATTGTTCAGCCTGAGCAGACAGACATAATTAAACAGAAAAGAAAAAAGTGGTGGTACAGATAATGGCCCAGCCGGACTTCTTGGGGTTCTCCCAGGGAGGTGTTCTCTCCTGCCAGGCCAACCCTACTTCAAGCACAGTCCTCAGGTGACAGTGCCACAGTCCAGCCACCTCTGGAGACGCAAACTTTCTGTGAGGCCCAGTTCTGCACGCCGGATCCTATAGGAAGGCCCAGAACTCAGGAGGCAAAGGGCAAACAGACTAAGAAGTTATGCAACTGAACCCTGCTCCGAAGGCTGTGTGAAGTCATACAGTTTGGCTGGTCCTCGAGGACGGGTGTAACCGTCATTTGTTCATCTGAGACAAAACTAAACAGTACAGAAAACTGAGCAGGACTTTAAATCTCGTGGTGTTGGTTCACTTAAGGAATATACAGTTCCTCATCACCACCTCAGCACCCTGCCCTTTGTACCCCTAGACTGGCTGTATAGAATCCTACAAAAGTTGATGGAAGCTACTGTCAGAGTGTAGAGGAGGCCCAGAGAGTCTAGCTGCCTTGGGAAAAGTACCTCTCTGTTACATGTTGTGCTGATCAGTATACTTGCTGCCGTTTCACCCAAGAAGATACAAATATTCACCTACAAACCCACATAGAATTATAAATCTATGTTAGGTATGCATGCATGTACAATATTAAATAGCCTCACTGGTGTGACATAAGCATTCTATCTAACCCAAAGCTCTAAGATAAGGAATGGCTCAGAGCAGGATGCTCTGCGAGGGCGAGGAGAAGATAAGGGAAGGATACGAGATGCTGAGCCCGACTGAGGTGGGCCACACTGTAGGTAGGACACCAACTAAACAAGTGCAGAGGGTAAGACAGAAGAAACTTAGCAAGCAGGCTTCACTTCTGGCACAGATCTGGCAAGGAGTACCACCATGCTGCCCTCTTTCAGGGGGAGCCTGTAAGGCCTCCTTGCTGGCCGCATGAAGGAGGTGATGGAAGAGCGGCTCCTGGTCACCCTTCTCCCGGAGTGCGGTGTGGGACCCCTCGTGTCCTCCTCCCTCAGAGCAGCGAGCATATTCTATTCTGGCTGAAGAATCACTGAACTCACGGCACAGCTCCTACTACGCAGATACCTCATGTGATAAAGCATTCTACAACGAGAAAGGGCACCGAGGGGCATGGGCTGGCTGCCCCCGAGCAGGTGGAGAGCCGGGGAAACACGTGGATCTCTCGGTGTCTTCCCTGGAGAAGCACAGCCTTGGGTTAAGGGAGCCGAGCGGGCCTTGGGACTGCTCTCTTGTGTTTTCCCTGGTTTGTGCTGTGCGTTGCTGCCTTTCTGTATTTTTCTGTAGTCGCACTGTGAGCAGGGAGCATGTCTTTCTTCCTTCTCCTGGCTGGACATGAGACTGGCCGAAGGGCAGTTGCATGGTGTCTGCAGTAGGTCAGAGGAGATGGCAGAATTTCTACTGGTTTGGGGGGATGGGGTGTGATTCTTTGAAGTCTGCTGCCATGCTGAAGGGAAGGCCCAGCCACATGAAGAAGCCCTGCTGGCGTGTTCCAGCCAGCAACCCCACTGAGGTCCCCAAGGCCCAGTGGCTTCAACTGCCCTGCTGGACACATCGATGGGGGCAGGTTTCTGACGGCTCCAGTCCCAGCCACCAGACTTCTCACACGTTTGCGTGCATGCTAAGCAGGAGCTGCTCGGCTGAGCTGGGTCAGTCTCAGGCCCACTGAGGGTGACACAGTAGTAGCTCCTGTTGTTCTAAGTCACATTGGGGGTGATTACTCATAAAACAAGAGCTGAAAGAATTACGAGCTTTATCTTTTAAAAAATTAAGAAGTTGTATGACTGGTTGTTAATAAACTGTGAGGCCCTGTTGGTAAGAACATTCAAGTAGATGACTCTGACCTTCCCGTTGAGGTGAATTTAGTCACTCAACTTCTTATATTACCAGGAACTGTGTTAGTTGTTGATGAGTCAAAGATAGAAAGAAATTCAGTCTCTGTCCATGAGAACCTCCTGATCTGCTACAGTGATGTCATCTGAAAGTCAAATTCATACAATATTGATTGAGCACCTATTTTTGATAGGTATTTTTTACTGATTCCAAAGGTCCTATCACATCATGGTGTGTTGGGAAGACAGGCACAGGAATTAAAGCTAATGGTTTAAAGTTTATGTGTGAGATGTATTGGACATGTATCAGCTGTATTAGTAACACACAACAAAATGACTAAGCTAACTAATTAAACTGAATCATAGAGAAATGTTTTTGTAGGCCAAAACATTGATTATTATTTTTTATGAGGGTGACAGGATACGCAAGATTTAGGGTGGCCAGACAGACATCAGCAGGAATCATGAAGCTCTGGGGGAAGGAAAGAAAGAACTCGATCAGTTATTGCAGGACAAGCCATGTACCTTAAGCCCTTAGGGCTACTGTAACAACGCACCTTAAACGAAGCAGTTTATGAGCCACAGAAATGATTGCTCAGTTCTGAAGGAACAGAAGCCAAAGACAAAGGCACAGGCAGCTTTGGTGTGAAGGTTCCCCCTGTATTCTCGGTTGCCCAGCTTTTCATGGCACCCTTCCATGGTAGAAGAAGTTATGGGTCTTCCTCAAGGGCAGCAATCCCATCAGTGAACGAATCCTCTGCTGAAAACCATCACCTTGGGCTCTAGAGTCTCTCCACATGAACTGGGGGCAGCATGAGCACTGAGGCCACACCACCAGGGAGGTGCTGCTGAGCTTGCCACTGCTGTGGCTCCCCTGGGGCAGGGGCCATGCTTCCTCTGCCACCCTCAGTCAGATGGAAAGTTCCAGAGGAAAGCCTTTGATCAGTTCAACTGCATGGATTTTATAATAAGAATAGAAGAAAAAAATAGAACATCTCTTCCAAGTAAACTGGATTCAGACCAGTGTCTGCATTGGTCAATTATGGCTCAACCAAATAGGAATTCATAAGCAAATGTTCACAAAAATGGGACCATCTCAGTGAGAGTTCTCCAGTGACTGAAATATTTGCAAGAGCATCAGTCAGAATGGAATATTTCTAAGGTTGCTTGGTAGCAGGCTCACGTTAGTTTCTCCAGGAATCCAACTCATTGGCTCCATTCCCCGAAAGGAGATGCTTGTGTACCTCTGTAGCTACCCAACAGCAGTGTTACCCATCCCTAAAGAAGGGAGCCATCTGTATCCCTGTCCCATGGCGTGGTGAAGGCATGGTGGGATCTCCAGGGAAAAGGTCACACATCAATCATGACATGTTTAGAAGATCGTAGTTGGTCATTTTCCCAAAGAGATGTACTCTAGGGCAAAAATAATTATTTCTTCCCATGGTGGTGCCTGAATGAAGACTCTAATGGAAGTCTGGCAAGTGGGGTCGTCTGTCAACCGTCATCTGAACTAGACATTTCCTGTGGGCTGAGTTTTTCTGTGGGAACTTTCTTGAAAGTTTTTGTTGAGGAGTCCTTCCCTGGGGGAAGCTCTGGATTTTCTGTCCCCGAATGGTGGTGAGATCTGGCTTTGCCATTAGTCCCCAGTTGACTCAATCTCATGGGAAAGAGCAATTAAAGAGCAATTCAGTTTTGCTTTTGTTTTCAAAAAATTAAGCTAGCAACTTCATTAGTTTCAGGCTGCCAAACTATTTTTAAAATGTATTCCACTTCTTCGGTGCCTCCATAGGCACCTTTAGTGAGGGATGCTTAAAGAAAGATAATTTTTTGAGATTATGGTGTCTGAAGTGAATGCTTCCTCTCCCAAAGGAGATAGAATACATAAGCAAAGAGCTAATTTGTCTGTAGGGACTGTTGTTTACAGCTTAATGGGCTCATTTCTAAAGGGAACAAGTGCTGGAGAAAAACGTGAGTGCAGGCGACAATGCGTGAGAACGTCAGTTTGCAGCACCAGGCCTGTTACAGGTGTCCAGCTGATGGCAGGGTCCTCTGTTCTGCCAAATGACAAGCAGCCCATCATGTCGGCCTCCAAGCATGCTCCCAGGAGGCTTGCATGACAGGTATTACCTGGCCAGCAGGCACACCTCGGAAATCTCTCATCAATCACAGGGCACTTGTGCAAGTGACCCTGGCCCTCACATCGTTAGGCTCCTCACGACTCCCCATTTATCTATTTGCTCCGTTTGGAGAGCTGCCCTGCCTACAGCTGTGTGAGAGTACCCGGAGGGCAGTGGCCATTGTCTGATGTCCCTGGGTGGAGGAGGCAATGGCTTTTGTAGGAGACGGGGTGGGGCAGCAGGGGCCCAACACCTGTTGGAGCTTAGGCATCCGGGGAATTCACTGAGCTGGTTCCATAAAGGTCAGCTGCGCCTTAGCAAGGCCGAACACAGTTGCTTTTAAGGAATGCTTGGATAAAATACTTTCCAGGCTTCATTTATCCCTTTGAAAGGCTATACTGCAATGTGACAATATTCCAATTTTGAGGCATGACTTGTACCAATCCACACAGGCAATTAGAGCTGACACATTCCATGGGCTATTGGTCAAGTCCTCAGTAGACCAGAGAGCAAACCCACAGAGGAAAACTTTACCAGCAGAGAGGACCAAGTGGAGTCCTGCGTGCTAGGAGCCCTCAAGCCGAGATTTCTGCCCCAGCTTCCCTTGCTGGTACCTCTATGGCAGTGGCCATTTTGGTGGGAAGCCTGGAAGCAGCCCGTGGCTCATGGTTGGATAGTGCTTAGACGTGCTCAGCTTGATGTAGAGGAAAAACGTAACTTCTAACCTGAGAGGTGCCTGGGATGAGTTCATGTGCTCTAAAATCAAAGAATGAATTTTAGGAATAAACAGGTTAGAAGCAGAACAGATTTATTGTGGGAAAGAAAGCCCCTGTCCTAGAGAGGGACAGAGGGGATCCCAAACGGGTTGTCCCCAGGAAGCTGTCTCTTCCAGACATGTGGTGAGGAGGGTTTAAGGTGGCAGTGAACATGGGAGCTCACTTGGGTGGGCATGAGGTGGGACAAGACGATGGACAACCAATGAGATTACAGGCACCGCTGCTCAGGTGAAATAGATTAAATCAGAACCAAGTGGGGAATCAAGCTAGCAGCAAGGGGCAAAAATATGGAGCAGGGTCTCTTCCTGGTGAGGGTTAGGTTGGTGAGTCATTTGGGCCCTTCCGAGGTAATTGATACTTATCTAGAATCTCAGTCCCTGGTGCCCATTCCTAGGGAGGTATGGGACTGCATTTGTTTACTCTTTTGTTTTGAGGTCTGGCCCACAATGGGGAGTGTCTGTCTCTTCCAAAGTTGCAAGGTCACCTTGTCTTCCATATTGTCCCTGAGGGCCTGGCTCTGTCTGACTGCCTGTACTATTTCTAACTAATTCAGCTGCCTACAACAAGCTGAGGCCAAATCTGCGAGAACATGGGGGTTCTTCCTCGGTCACCCTAAACCTTGAGGTCAGTGACAGTGGCATTAGTCTCTCCACTTGAAAACAGCATTCACACCATGTGAGTTCAGGGTAGGGTGGCACAAGGTGATCTTCTCCCTGTCACCTTCATGACCATGTGACCACCCCTGTGCACACTGATAGATGCACAGATTCTGCAGAGTAGGAAGGCAGGGGCTGCTGCAGCTGTCCTGGTGAGACTTGCAAACTATGAGCACCGATAGCTCCTAGGTGACAGAGCCTTGCCATGTAGCTCAGACTGGCCTTGGACTCATCCGGTAGCCCAGGGTGATCTTGGAACTTGCAGGCACCCTCCTGGCCCAGCCTGCCAGTGCTGAGATTACAGGCAGGTGACACCACCCCCAGTGTGACACCTCTCAATCTTTGTAGAAAAATACATTGTTTCTTTTTTAAGCTTGAGAGAGATTTTTTTTTTTTTTTTCTAGCTCAAGCTGCCTTAAGGACATGTCTCATGCTTTTGTGGAGGTGGGGATCAAACCACAGAGCCCGGAGCCTGAGTGACTCAGTGACTTTGATGAATCACGTGCTTTAATCACCTGAGCTACTTGGCAATCCCCCTACATTGTTTCTAATACTATAATCAATATACTATATTTGCACTATTTTTTAAAATTCGTATCCTATTGATATAGGGGAATGAAACTCCCAACGTGAAAGGTATCTGGGATAAGGTTTCTTTTGTTTTTCTCTTTTTGAGACAGGGTCTCACTATGCAGTTCAGGCTGGCCTTGAGCTCACTTACTTTTATAGCCCAGGCTGGTCTTGAACTTGCACCAATCTTCCTGCCTCAGCCTGCCTCAGCCTCCCAAGTGCTGGGGTTACAGGCCTGTGCTACCATACCCAGCTCTAAGTTTATGTTTCCTAAAACCGAAGAATGAATTTTAAGAACAAGTGGAGTTAAGAGCAGCATGTATTTATTGAGGGAATGAGGTGGGACAAAACTATGGTCAACCAATGAGCTTACAAGTACCACTGCTCAGATAAAGTTGTTGAAATTGGAATGAAACGGGGAAGCAAGTCAACAGCAGGCGACATGAGTGCAGAACAAGGTCGAGGTCTCCTTCTGTTGGGGTTAAGTTAATGACCCATTTGGGCTTTTTCAAGGTGATGGACACCTATTTAGAATACCAACCCCTGATGCCGTCATTAGGGTAGTATATAGCCACATTTGCCTCCTCTTCTGTCTTGAGGTATGACTCAAAGCAAGGATGTCTGTCTCTTCCAAAGTTGCAAGGTCACCTTGTCTTCCATATTGTCCTTGAGGGTCTGGCCCTGTCCGACTGCCTAGAATATTTCTATTTGTGTGTGTGTGTGTGTTAACTGTTTATAGCAATACTTTGGCTTTATAAACTACTTCATGGTTTCTGAACAAGATACATTACTTTTTCATGAACTATCCATGGCTGAACTATCCATGTCCTTGGCTGATTTATCTCCAAAAATTTTGATATTTTCGTCACCAGATTTTAGGTCCTTTTTCTTAGAAATAAGATAAAAATTAATCAATCTATTGTATTTTTATCGTATTTTTTCTGAGAATTTATCTTTTTTTTATTTTATAGAGTAAAAATAGCAGAAACAAAGAAAAAAACAGTAACAAGTAAGAGTACAGAATTTCAAAACAAGAAAAATGAAACAATGGTAGCAATACATATTTGCATCATCAAATCAGTACAGATCAACAGACATAGGTATGTAAGACCGATCAAACAATTAAACATTAACACTTTCAATAAACATTAATTTTTTTAACTCTTCCAAATGCATTGTGTACTTAAGTCACTCTTCTAAATATGTATATGTGGGTTGAGAATGCAGAAAGCACAAGGTCCTGAGGTTGATTCCTGGTACCGCCCAAAACTTATTTATTTATTTATTTATTTATTTATTTATTTATTTATTTCTCCTTTTGAGTCCTTACACTAGGGAGACTATATGATATTTGCATATGTAGGTCTGGTTTATTTCACTTGTGAGTATAGTTCAAGATACGTCCATTTATATATGAACTCTTCTAGTTTATCATTCCTTATAGCTGAGTAATATTCCATTTTATGAAAATACCACATCTTTTTCAACCATTCTTCAGATGATGGACATTTTAGTTGTTTCCAGGATTTGGCTATCACAGATTGTGCTGCTATGAACATCGGTGCACAGATATCACTATGATAGGATGTTTTCAGTTCTTCTGGAAAAATTCCCAGTAGGGGGATAGCTGGATTGAATGGGATTTCCAGCTCGGTTTTTTTTAAGGAGTCTCCGCACTGCTTTCCATAATGGTTGCACCAGTCTGCATTCCCACCAGCAGTGGAGAAGTGTTCCTTTTTCCCCACAGCCTCTCCAATATTTGCTGTTGGTTGATTTCTTTATGATAGCCATTCTTTCTGGGGTGAGATGTATCTAAGCGTTGTTTTGATTTGCATTTCACGGATGGCTAGCGATGTGGAGCATTTCTTCGTGTATTTATAGACTTGTTGAATTTCTTTCTCTGAGAAGTGTGTGTTCATCTCAGATGCCCATTTCTGGATTGGATCTTTGAATTTTGGGACCCTAGCAGTTTTTACTTCTTTATAAATTCTAGATAAAAGACTTTCATCTGAATACTTATTAATTAAAATCTTTTCAAAATTTGTGGGTTATGTTTTCACTCTGTTGTTAATTTCTTTTGACATGTAAAAACTTCTCAGCTGGAGGAGGTCCCATTTGTTGATTCTTTCACGTGTTAAACGTGCCTTTTGACTCTTGTCCATGAACTCTTTGCCTACCCGATGTCTTTAAAATTTCCTCTGACTTTCTCCTCTAGGAGGTTTAGGGTTTCTCTTTTTAATATTTAGATCTTTAATCCACTTTGATTTTAGTTTAGTGCATGGTGATAGACCTGGGTCAAATTTTAGTTTTTGACATGTGGAGAGCCAGTTTTTCTAGCACCATTTGTTAAAGAGGCTATCTTTCTTCCAGTAAACATGTTTGACCCCTTTGTCAAAGATAAGGTGGCATTGCAAAACTTTTGATTGTATATGTATCTGCTTCCTCTTAGTCCAAAGAGAAGTATATTCTTTCCTGTTTTTTTTT
>PVJA010052689.1:0-12296 GCA_004027025.1 Myocastor coypus
GGGAGGGAGGGAAGGAGGGAGGGAGGGAGGGAGGGTGAAGTCTGCCACACAATGAAAGGTAGGTGGAAACCAGAGGACCTGGTCTCACTCACCCACAAGAAACAAGTGATTCATCCATGGGGAATGTGAGACCGGGAGGCTTCAAACTGGTTTCTTTGAAGTGGAGCTGCACAGAGCCCTCAGGACAGAAACTGGCAAACAACCTAGGGAGCACGAGGACCCCACAGGCTGCTCCCCAGCCTGCTCCCAGTTTATTCACGCATTTACTCAATCATTCAAGAAATATTCAAGCACACACAGCAGGGATTATTATGCCGAATGGTGGGCGTCAGGGAAGGAAAATGTCACAGCCGAGCTCGGAGCCAGGGCAGAAGCACAAGCACCCCTTCCTCAAACAGCTCCAGAATGCACCTAGGTCTTTTCTCTAAGGACTTAGCTGGCCAGAGTGCCTGTGTGTTTAGTGAGACTTCTTTTTTTAGGTCCTTACCCCTAGCAAGCTTATGGACTCCATTTTATTAATTTTTTGTTTATATAAAATTCTGAAAATTAAATCCATTCCTCTGAGCAAAGGCAAAGGTCCTTGACGGGCATAAAGCTAGGCGACATGATTGACGGACACCAAGTAGAGCGTGGCTGGCCAGTCCCTGCAGATAAACACAAGGAAAGGTCATCCAAACACAGGAAGACAGCCATCCCCGCCCCTTTTCCTCCACCCGCTCCCCTTCCTCCCCCTGGATGCCTTATCCCACAGGGTGGACCCAGTCTCTCACAAAGTTTATTCTGAGGACTCCGCTCCCACAGTGGAACGTGCTGTAGATATGGGAATACAACACCCTGGCCAACAGGGAAAACCGAAAATATCAACTGGGATACTTAATAGATTTCTACCCCTCCCCCTCAGTTGTGGTAGAAATATCTGTTAGTACTGTTCTTACCGCTTGGGATCTACGTCAGCCCCTCTGGGAAGAAGCTTCTGAAGTGTATTACATTTGTCAGCAAATACTTTAATCAGAAGAAAATTAAATTTTTTTCTTGGGATCTCAGTATCATTTACTTGATTCACTAAACAAATACAATAAATGTTAGGATACAAAGTGCAGAAAGCTCTGCATCTCAAACACTGGCAAAGAGTTTAACAGGAGCATGGATGACACTAAAACTGCAGGAAAAAAATTAGCTAAATTTCTCTCAGATTCACTAGTAGAATTTGTGAATAACCAGGAACCCAAGAGCTCATAAATAGGAAGCAATTTTATCTTTTATTGGAGAATTTTCATCAGAACAGTGGTGGTGGCGTTAACTTGCTCTTCACTACTTTGAGTTTCTTTTCTCCTTTCGGAAGAGAAAAGATGAACACAGATTGGTTGTGTTCTTCAGTGTTCGTTTGCCAGCATTCAGGATGCGAGGCTCAGCACAGACTTCAAAACAGACCTCGTGTTTGAAAGCAAAGCAGAATGGTGACCTTTCTCATTAGCTGTTGCTCAAACAAAGATATGTTCCAGCAACATCCGATGCTTCCTTCCTGCTGGGGCCTCCACCCAGTGCAATTTAAAACACTTGTGTCACTTCCAAACCAGAGCTGAGGATGTGGCGTAGCTGAATCTCAGTAACATTGTGTTTATGACTTACCATTACTTTCTAAGGTTTTCCATGATTTGATTTATTTGCTTTGTTTTCATGAATGTATTATGAGTTGGGTTTTCAAGGTGAACTGTATGAAACCATACGAGAACTCTTCATGGGTATATTTAGCCTTTTATTTCTGCAGCTTTCTGCTTTTGGAACAAATAGCATCACAGATTCTATAAGTGCAGAAATGTATCTTGCATTGTTCTTCGGTAAAGCTTTTAAAAATATGTTAAGTTGGGCCAGGTGTGGTGGCACATGCCTGTAATCCCAGCACTTGGGAGGCTGAGGCAGGAGGATTGATTTGAGTTCGAGACCAGCCTGGGCTACAAAAGTGAGCTCAAGGCCAGCCTGAATTGCATGGTCAGACCCTGTCTCAAAAAGATATATACACAAAAAAATATGTTAAGTTTCTTACCTTAAAATGTCATAAAGACAAATAAATAAAAATACAAGGAAAGAACGTGAGAAAAAAACAAAAGAAGTAAAAGAAAGCTCTTGACTGTAAGCAACCCTCTTGTTAATCATGGCTGATGGTCCCAAATTAGGAAATGTTAGCTGAACATAGTAAAAAGAAAGGTGCTGCTTCCACAGAGAGATAAGAATTGGTCATTTTACTATTGACCAAAGATCTGAAATGCAATCTCAACAGAACAAATTAAACGCACTTAGTGCACAAATTATATAAAGCACTTATATCGTGTACAACAGGCATACTTTTTTAATAGAAATAAAATGAATATATATATATATATTACTTTTAAAATTACTTGTTTACATTTACACAGTATAAAGCCTATTATTGTTATTACTACTACTGCCATGACTGTTATTATTATTTTGTCTTTTGACATAGTGTTTTACTGAAGTTCAGGCTGTCCTTGAACTCACTTTGAAGTTCGAGGCCAAACCTGGCCTCAGACTTGCAGTGATCCTCCTGCTTCAGCTTCCTGAATGCTGGGATTGCAGGCCTATCCCACCACACCTGGCAGTATAAAGTTTTTTAAAGTATGTGTCTGTAAGTGAAAAAAAAAAGCTACACCCTGATCAATTCCAATTCCATGAAAGTATATTTAAAATGGTACCATGTAGCAATCTACCAGAACTTACAATACGTCAGCAAAATTCTTTTCATCTCTACCATTTTAAAAGTGAAGAAATGGAGGCTCAGGGAAAATGACTTTCCCAGAGAATAAGATGCTATTGGCTGAGGTAGCTGAAGGCTAGAATCAGGGCCATCTTGGACCGCTCTGCCTCAGAGGCTCACTATGTTATCTGGGTCCCAAGCTCATTGTCGTTTACCTTCTTGCAGCCCTGCCCTCATCGTGTGCTTGGCCCAGCTCCTCCAGCAGTTGCAGCCACTCCAGCTCTCCCATTGCCACACCACACAATCCAGACAACAGAAGAATCTACATCCCAGCATTCCCAGCAAAAGCAGTAAACCCTGCATGTCCCACGCCCACCCCTGTACCCATTGGTAAGACCAGAGAGACAAGTGATTCTGATTAGCTCATCTTGGTCAGAAACTACGTGTACCTCTTTAAGAGTGTCACGAAGAATGAGAGAACCCCTGTTTTCCAAAAGAAAATTTGAACACTGGTAGGAAGAAAACAAAGAGCAGAGAGTCAACCAATGACCACCCAATTCAGGACTTCATAGAAGTGGCCACTATATAAAAGGGTTTCATAGTACCAGACCATAAAGGAACTCAAAAAGTGACTGCTGTCATTGAAAGCATCATTAGACACTGTCTTTTAACTCTCATTAGCCATTATACTGAATTTCAGGATAAAATAGTACTGAGACTTTCAAAGAAATGTGTTAGAGCATACACATCTAAGGAGTGTTATCACGAAAAGCATTTTTAGGAGTCAGAGCCTAGTTGAGCTTTCACACACTGCTGCCCTGTTAAGATTATTGTTCTACCTCTATAATTGGCCATGGCTGTGCTCCCAACACCTCTACATGGTTTGGGAAAATGTCCCCTTATTATTATTATTATTATTATTATTATTATTATTATTATTATTATTTAGTATTTGGAAAAAAGTATTTGATACAGGGTCTCACTATGCAGCTCAGACTAGTAGGGATCCTCCTGTTTTCAGCCTCCTCTGGACTGGGATTACAGGCATGCATCACCATGCTGGGTCTGTGTAGCTGGCTCAGCACCCCTGGGAGTGGGGCCAGCATGGCCTGTGGTGCCAGAGATCAAACTCTGGTCTCTGCACTTGCCTAAGCAGGTACTTAGTCTGCAGAGCTATCTTGCTGTACCTTTACCCATGTCTTCTCACACTGCAAAATCTGTCCATTATAAGGTTGCCCCTTTTCTTATACACCCATCTTCCAAGGTCTGGCCATGAAAGGTAGTTCACTGTCGTTTCCCAGTTCCATTCATGGTGACTGGATCTAGGGATGGGCTGTTGCCCAAAGAGGAACAGTAACAGGATTTCCAGAAAATTTGACCTGTGGACACCAAGACCCTACTGGGTGACCATCTGCCATGAGTGAGTTTGGAGCTTCTGATAGTCGTGTTTCCATACAGAGCCCTATCAAAAGGCCTGTTTGTTGCAAGAGATGGGAAGGAATAGAAACCTCTAAGAAAACCTAGAAAAAAGACAGCCCTGAGGCCACACTCCAGCCTAGGGATCCATATATATCTGAAGCTTCCTTTACCCTTAGATTTGTGGGCTATATTGACCAATAAAATAAAATATTTTCCAGTTTCTGCTAACATGAAGTTAGTTCCTATTTCTTGCAAATGAAAGGATTCAGACCAACATAACCAAGATCCCTAATTCAGTCAATTTTTCTTTCTGTAACTTTTGTTTTTCTTCTTCAAAGATGTCTTAGTAGGGCACTAGTCCAGAGTAAGGTCTACCACTTTTTCCATATTCAGTAGTCTTCCTCAGCCTTTATTTTCTTCCCTCTATAGTGGTTCTTCACCTTTCTAATGCTGTGACCCCACAATACAGTTCCTCATGTTGCGGTGACCCGAAACCAAAAAATAATTTTGGTAGCTACTTTAAAACTGTAATTTTGCTACAATTATGATTTGGAATGGCATTAGGTGACCCCTGTGTTTTGGTTGTTCAACCCCCGCTGGGGTTGTGACCTACAGGTTAAGAGTCCATAACTTAGGTTCATGGTTCCTCATTTCAAAAACTCACCAATTCCTTTTGGCAAAATTCAACCCATGGAGCCTAACCACTACATATCCCACACCTGAACAACACTAGAGAAAAATCACACCACGGACACATCAGAACACCCTGGTTCATGATCACGCCTCCTAGGGACGTTCCTGTGAAGGCTAGTTTTGCTGCCTTCATCCGATCCACCTTTCCTATTTTTCTCAAACTTTTCACCATGTTCATCCCTCACTCCACTCTATCTCAGTGGATGTCCTCTGTTTAATACACAAAATAGAACCTATACAGCTCTTTAAAAGTATATTTTCTGTCCCAAAATTATCTCCCCTATTTTGGATTTGTTTGAGACACTGTCTCACTCTGTAGCCCAAGCTGGCCTCCAACTTACAGGAGTCCTCCTGCTTTCCTCATGCTGGGATTACAGGCAAGGACCACCGCACCCGGTCTATCTTTCCTGTTTAAGTGTCATGTACTTATCGGAGATTTGGATCTCATCCTCCCTTACCTTGTAAGGAACTTGCATTATCAGTTAGTTCTTCCTTAAATTGTACCTGTAACCTCACTAGGCTGGACAGCAGTTTGCCTCACTGGAGCCATTTTGCATCCTTCTTCAACCTCCTTTGTGCTGGGGGAAGGAGTGGGATAAGAGTATGTGGGAAGGATTCAGTAGGTCTCCTTGTTCTCTGTGCTTCCTGGTGGAGTCTGACCAATGGCTAGCACCAGCAGAGACTTGGGGAGGAAGATGGAAAGTGAGATGGTCCTATTTACCACTCACGTTTCTTTTGGGCTAAGCTCAGTGGCCTCTGAGCCTCTTTACCTGAGTCCTGGTAACTATTCAGCCCCTTATCTCTTTAAATCTAAGGTAACTGTTTCATTTTTCTTTCCCTAGGGTACACTATAATCCCTTATTGGTTTTCTATACTGTACTGACACCACTGTATATAGTTCTTTACTCCTAAATCTACTGGAGACTTCTAACTCCATAGAAAGTGGATTTCACTTTAGGATAATGAAAGGCTTTGATCTGCTGCTTGCTGATTAATACAATTTTTCCATCCTGGATTCTTTGTATCAATATATAGCTACATTCAGGTATTGTAGATTTGCAGATCCATAATTGTTTATTATCTATTCTTTCTAGTCCAAACTTTTTAATTTAATTTAATTTTTTAATTTTATTTTTATTTTTTGGTACTGGAAATTAAGCTCAGGACCTTGAACTTGCTGGGCAGGTGCTGTGTTGCTGAGCTATATCCCAGGCCCCGCCCTAGTCTACATTCTTGGTTACATCTTACATCATTAGATAAAGTTGTTCTTTCTGTGAAATCTTAACTCCAACATCAGAGCACAACATTCTTATAAATGCATATATTTATAAGGTTCTAAGCCCCCTTGACTGTTCCACTCTACCTCAATTTCTCAGCCACTGGTTTTATTATTGTCTCTTAATCAAAATCTTCAGTTCCATTTTCCCTCATGCATTTACATATCCATTGAGTTAAGTCCCAATTCTGGACCAATCCAACTAGCCACCTTCTCTAGCTTTTTCCTGAAGCTGAAGAGGAACAACAGACACGTGTACATTGTGGTGTAACTGTTCTTTTAAGATCTCCAGTTTACATTTCCTTGATCAACATTTTCTTCCTTTTTTTTTTTTTTTCAACAATACACATTCAAACCTTGAACTGATAGGAAAATTCTACCCTTACCATTTTATGTTTCTTGACTTTTTTCTCAGTATTTCTTCCAATCTCTTTGAGCCTTAGTTGCTTTTCCACAACCTTTTTTTTAAAATCTCATTTGTTCTTCTTTCTGTTGTCCTCCTCCTCTTCATTCTCTTCCTCTTCCTTCTCCTCCTTCTTCCTCTAATTATTATCATCGCACTGTTGGTAACCAAACCCAGTGCTTCCTTACACTAGGCAAGCACTGTACCAAGGAGCTGCATGCTCAGCCTCTTAATTGCTCAATATAATAGAACTTCCAACCTATGCTTTCTTTGGTCTCTCAAGAGTGCTTGATACTTGTCTATTTCTTTCTTGAAACTTCAGCCTTGCTGTCTAGGACAATATTACCTCTTTTCCTCTTTTCATCTCTTGTATGTTGCCTTTTCCCTAGACTTTCTCCTTCTCTTTTCTCTCATCTTCATCTCCCTCTATGCTCTTCATAGTTAGCTTTCTTAGCTCACTGTTCTTATCCACTGCCAGTGATCTGTGGCACCATTTTCTATTTTTTATTTTCTCAGTTACTGAAAAACAGCTTTCTGAAATCATCTTCTTAATATCAAATCCTTTCTTATTACATTCCTTTCTCAATAATTCTGAAAGCTATTCACAATGTTTACTTTCTTTCCTTATTTCTTTCTTTCTTGTTTTACTTGTTTGAGATAGGGTTTTAGCATATAGTCCAGGCCAGCCTTGACCTTACTATATAGCCCAAGATGGTATTAAAGAAAGAACCTCCATAATAGCTGTCTGAAAGTAGGAAGAGAGCCTAAACCATGGCTCAACTGTGTTGGTGTCCTAAGATAAGACTTCACACTCCAATACTACAAAGAAAAAATTTTCTATCATTTCAGCCACCTCAGTGGTATTTGTTATAGCAGCCAGAGTGAAAAACGTACTATTTCCTAGCCCTTGGAAGAAGTCATACTTACAGACTATCTCTGTAGTCTCACCTTGGTACCAGTGCTCACTGGGGCCGCATGCACTTTTCCTTTCCCATAGTGTATTCTCTCCGTTTCCTTAATCTTCCTTGACTCTCCCAGGCTCATCCCATACTGCTTACTCCAATATCCATAGCTTCCTAAGCTTAATATTGCCACGGCTCTGGTGAAGTTCCCTAATAGTTTAGCTCTTCCACAGGTATTGGTTTGTGAGGTCTATGAGGTCAGGCGCTATAGTTTTGAAAAGTTTCTCTACAGAGGTGCATGCAACAGCCAACTCTCCATTAATCTTCAACCCATGTAACAAATGGCTGAAACTCAAGCTGCCCGGCTTCACGCTGCATTCAGTCAGGCATGCTTGCCAGCGCTCTGCCCCCTCCTTGTGACTCAGCTGGCTGTCAGTCTGTGACTCTCACTTGTGAAATCATAAACAGCTAGAAGACAATTATTTTTGGTTTACCTATTATACCTTCTGTTCTTTATACAAGTTAGGTGGACAATAATTTTGTTGTTATGGGAAACAGAAGTATATTTGGCCAAAAAAAAGTATATTTGGCAAAAAACGAAGCTCTTTAAGCCTTTACTGATAATATACATTCAGTGTAAATGCATGTTTGCATGCCTAATGACTCGTATGTGGATCAGATCCCATCTGAAATATTATGATGAGTTCGGGCAGTGACGATACATTCCTTGCCTCAACAAATGTTTATAGAATGCCTACCCTGGTCCAAGCACCTTTTTCACTGTCAAAGACTTGGAAATTATACAAATAAAGATAGGTTCAAAGATTTGCAGTGTGCATCAATCAGGATAGGAAAGGTTTTGTTGCAGAAGCAATCCCAAAAGATCACTGGTTTACTACATCCCCAATTTTCTCACTTATGCTACGCATTCGCCGTAAGTTGAACCTGGCTCAGCTGCAAAAATGCTCCTGCTCTTCACAGAAAACAGCCAGCAGAGTGAAAAGGCAACCTATGGAATAGGGAAAGAAATTACCAGCAGTTCCTCAGACAGAGGACTAACATCTGGAATATACAAAGAACTAAGAAAAAATGAAACAAATCAGTCTCACTTGTGTAAACTTCATACTATTTCCCTAGTGTAAGAAGCTAAAAGTGTAAATGAGAGTTGAAATGTACAATAGAATTGAGAAATGGGAAGAAACTCTTCTAAAGGAAAGAGAAATTGGGATGTGGGAAGGAGAAAAGAAGGAAAGGAAAAGGAAAAAATATGTATATATTAGGTAAGGTAATTATACTACTAATTTCAATTTCATTGAAAAGAAAGGTTTGTGTTTATATCATTTGGTCAATTTTTCATGCCTGTATCTTGTAACCTGAGCAACTGCTTTGAAGAAGATAATGATAAGCAATTTGCTACAATTGTTACTCTCCTTCTATCTTGGTTTGAAATTTTGTATCATTGTTTTTAGCAATATTTTCTCTTTACCTAAAAAATTTGGCCCTCAAAATAGGAAATTTAATCAAAAAATGGAGCAACAGACATTTCTCAGAAGAAGAAATGCAAAAGGCCAGTAAATATATGAAAAAATGTTCAACATATCTAGCTATTAAAGAAGTGCAAATTAAAACAACACTAAGATAGTATCTTACTTCAAAAAGAATGGCTTTTGTCAAGAAATCAAATAATAATAAATGCTAGTGAGAATGTAAAGAAAAGGGAGCTCTTTTAAAGTGTCACTGGGAATGTAAGCTGTTCAACCACGATGACAATCATTACAGAGATTCCTCAAACTAAAAATAGAAATTCAGGCTGGTCACATAGCTCAGTGGATTAAAGCTCAGGCAGACACAAGGTTTGGAAGTTCGATCCCCTGCCTGCAGTACTGGTCTCACCTCCAGGGTGTGCCGAGATGGTGATTGAGACTGGTTATGGTGGAGCACATCTGTAATCCCAGCACTTGTAATCCCAGCTGAAAACAGGAGAATCAGTACAAGTCTGATCTGTGTAGTGAGACCTCATAGACATGGTAGATCCTGCATTAAATACAAAATACAAAAACAAAACAAAACAAAAAATAAAAATAGAAATTCCACTTGACCCAGCTCTTGCTCATTTAGGTATCTTCCCAAAGAGTTAAATGTCATTATATTATGGGGATACATGCATATCCATGCTTACGGTGGCACAAGTTATAATTGCTAAATCTTGAAAATGGCCTATATGCTCACCACAAAGAAAGAGCGCAAAAGAGAAGAGGGACAAATAGGAAGTAGGGAGGCACTTTTCAAATGAATGGGGGAACAAGAACTGGAGGGAGGGAGAAAAAGATGATGGGGAAAAAAGAATTAAAGGAAAAATGATGAAAATAGAGCTTTTGAAAGTGGAAAAGAGGTTCAAGGAGATGGCTCAGCTGCGTAAGAGCCTAACTGGCATGTTCAAGGTCCTGAGCTCAATCCCTGGTATCACATACACACACACACACACACACACACACACACACACACGGAAGTGCAAAGGAGACCCAGAGTTGAGAGAGGTGAGAGTAAGGAATGGAAAAAAAAAAAGAATTAAGATCTATTATGTACATAATCAACTCTCCACGATAAATGTAGCCATGTACACTGCCATCATGTACTAATAAAAAGGTGCAAAATAATGTACATAAAGTATATGACACATTGTGAATTGTCAGGAAATGGTAGCTATTTTGCTTTAAAAGTTCACATTTTTAAAAATCATTCATTCACTTATTTATTTATATATTTGGCACAGGCCTTGCTATGCAGCTTGAACTCATAGTGATCTTCCTGGCTCAGCCTCCCCAGTGCCTGGGATTATAGGGGTGCACCACCACACCCGGTTTTGGTGGTTGGCACGGCACAAAGTACCAAGGATCGAACCCAGGTACCTGCATTTGCCAGGCAAGCGCTTAGACTGCTGAGTTATCTCCCCAGCCCTTTTGCTAATTTTTTAAATTGAATATTTATTTATAAAACCTTAACCACTAGGGTCTACACCGTCAATGAAAACTGAGGGAAAGGACACGTCCCCCCAAAAGAGAAGAAGAATGCATCAATCCTCCCTTCTCACAGAAGGAGAAAAACCAATTCAAAGTAGACTTGAAAGATTTTGATGCACTCATATTTAAAGTCCTCATTTTTATTTAGTGACAAGACACACAGAGAACACAATGACCTTAACCTACTTGCACACGATGCCTCCTGCAGCTTATTCTCCAGCTTGAGGCAGTTCACAGTTCTCTACGGTGCTGGGCTCCACTATGCCCAGGGGAGATAGCACAGCGCCTCCACACAGAGGAGTGCCTGCGAACTGGTGAGGGCTCTCAAATCCCACTCCACCTCCTCTCTTTTTCTCTCCTTTTTCGTGTTTACTCACCAAGGTGGATCATTTTATTTAGGCTAGTGGTTTCCAAATGTGTAGGATTATGTATTGATCTTTTTTTCTTTTTTAAAGACAAATTCTACGCTCTATCCCAGATCTATTAAATCAGACTTTTTGGATAGCAGGGCCTAGAAACTGGTATTTGTAGAATTCCTGGGTGATTCTTGAATATCTGACAATTTATGGAAGAGCAGAGAGGATTGCAAGGTATGAGGTATCTTGGTCTCTGCCCTTGGTCGAAGGGCTAAACCTAGGACATGGCTCAGTTTAGCAATTAGAGAGTTCTGTTCACAATAATAGCTCCTCCCGCCATGGCTCTGCACTGTCTGCCTTCTCACAGACCCACCAGGCCACCAGAGATTCTGAGAAATGCAGTGTTCCACACAGGGGACTCAGTAGTTGTGTGACTACTGTAATGGCAGTCATAAACTATCACATCTTAGGGAAAGAACAAATCTTCAGCAATGCTGCCACAGCTCCATCTGCCACTCGGAATTTACTTTCACCCACTGCAGTTATACTCTATTTTGTTATTTACAATTATATTGCATTTGTCCAACTCCACATAGCTGGGCCCTGCTTGATTTTATCCAGAACAACCTTTTCTTTAAGTGCTTGTAGGCAGTACCTGCCTAAGGAACTCACTTAAAAGAAGTGTATGTGCACATTATTCAAATTCTATAATCTCCAGTGATAACTTTTGTGCGATTGTAATTCTCTAAATTCTTTTAGCTTATTTCCTGCCACTGGAGTGAGGAATGCTTAGACACGTTGTTGAATTTCTGTGATACTCTGCCATGAAGTTCTGTAACTTGTCTAGCTGATGGTGTTGATCCCAGGGTTAGCTTTCAGTGCTGGGCTGTTCCCAGAAAGAACAGCCTCCAATGCTCTGCCTGCCTCGTGCTGGCCCTCAGAGATGTGATAACGCAAGAGCCCCAATTCCTTCCCTATCATGCTGTCAAGTTGGGCAAGCATAAGGATTTATGTAACTTTAGAAAATTATAGTTTGTTTTAAAAAGGGTATTTAAATGTGTAACATAGAATTTGATACAAATATTTTATAAATACATATCTGTGTGAGAATGCATATATGTGTGCATGTGTGCACATGTATATATGATTGTATATACATATCTGTGAGGCTAAAGTGCATGTATACACCAAGACACTATACAACACAAATATTCCACTTTTTGGTGTCTCAAAGAATATTTTGATTTTCCACATGTAATAAGGCCCAGGATATTTGTCACCTATGGAAGCATAATTGATCCTTGAAACAATTGAATTCCAGTCACTTCGTTGTTGAATCCATAACACATTCAGCTGTGTTATGCCCTTAAGTTCTTGTTTTCTTCTTTAAAGTACTTATATTAGGGAGACTATACGATATTTACACATATAGGTCTGGTTTATTTCACTAATGAGTATATGTTCAATATACATCCATTTATATATGAAGTCTTCAAACTTATCATTTTTTATGG
>PVJA010052690.1:0-12294 GCA_004027025.1 Myocastor coypus
AGCCTGCTCTGTCCCCACGGGGTAAGGAGGTTGAGGCATCTTTACGGGTATTTACCGTCAGACCTGAGGCCCTGGGGAGGAGAAAGATGCTCTGTAATTCCCCTGGTAAGCTCTGTGATGAGTGGTTGCTTTTCTCTAAGCTCCCAGGATAAAGCCTGCCAGGGTGATTTCCTGGCTGAAATCCCTCTCTCCCTCCAAGACTGTTGCCCAAGCATGCTCTCCTTCCTGCCCAGCCTGCCTTCTCAGCCACGGACTGCAGGGCAATCTCCTCAACCCCTGAGCTTAAGTGCCTTGTCTACGGTATGGCGCTGTCCATATCTACTGTCCCACCAGCGCCACCAGGAGGACGCCACAGTCATCAGAGCGTTCAAATCCATCCACCATGGTGGGTCAAAAGCCTGTGTCCTAAGCCACTGGATCTGCCTCACCGCCCACAGCCCAGCCACCCCTCAATGGAGGCTCAGATATGCACAGAGGTGGAAGTCTTGGGGTCACATCAAACCCAGCTCCAGTGCTAAGACGAGGAGCAGTTCTGGCAGGGGGATCCTGGGCCTCAGTGTCGCAGCCCTGCACTGAGTGAGGGTGGTGGGAGGTTCTTTCCATGGTCCGTGCAGCCCCACCCTACTCCAGCCATGGCACTTCTCATCTGGTTTGTCCATTAGGACACTGATAGCCCCTGGGAGCCCAGGAAACAATAACGTGTATAATCTTCACCCTGTACACAGTTGGAATTCCCAAGTTCATGTCCCTCAGTCCACATCCAGCTGCCTCTTAGCCTCTTTTTCCTTCCCGTCACCTCTGCCAGGGGGTTTCCTCCATTGGGAGCCACAGTGCAGAGGTTACTGCTTTATTCATGCAGTGCTTTTTAAATGTGCTTGGCTCACTGTGTGGCTTTAGGCTTGCTTCCTTTGTGGATCGTTTCTGGGTATGGTGAGATAAAAAGAGAGCAGAGGGCTGAGGAGATAGGTTGGTGATCTAAGCTCCTCTCTGGTCAGCTCAAGGATCTAGGTTCCATCCCCGCTTCTGTATGCCATGCCAGCCTCAGAACCCTGGGCACACAGTGCCAGCCCCTGAAACTGGGCATGGTAGCACACACCTGTAATACCAGCACTGGGGAGGCTGAGACAAAGAATCGCTAAGAGTCTGAGCTGTGTATCGAGACCCTGTACCAAATAAGTAAATAAAAGATTTAAATTATTTTTATTTATTTTATTTTATTTTTTAAAGAGAAGAATCCATCTAGCAGAGGCAAGGGAGACCCAGGGCTGTCCTGCAGGCCTAGCGTCTGCATTGTGCTCACGCCTGCTTACCCACTGCAGGCAGAGCAGAGCACTCCCCTTCCATAACTATTCCACACCTACCATGCAGAGCACCTTGGTCAAGCACACACTTGGAAGTGCTAGTGAGAAAGTCTCAGTCCTCATAGCTGGTTGGCTGGCTAGCTGACACCCTCCCAGACAGAAAAACAAATAAAAAGGTAAGTCCTCATCCTGACCTCCAGAGCCTGCAAATGTGGCCTTATTTAGGACTCTATAGATGGTACCGAGTTTAAGATCTCGGATCACTGCCCTTCCAGGAGACACACAGAGTGGAGAGGCCATAGAGACTGGGATGATGCAGCCACAGAGAGGCTAGCGGACGCCAGGAACTGCAGGAGGCCAGAAGGACACTTGCCGGGAGCTTTTGCAGGGAGCACTGCTCCGCCAAGGCCTTGAGTCTGAGCTTCTGGCTCCAGCTGTGGAAGAGGTTGGACTTCTGTTCTTGTAGGTCTCTACAAGCACCACGATTTGCTAAGGCAGCCCCCGAAGGCTCTGGCTCAGGTGCAGCAGGCGAGTGAGAGCTAGGACGCAGGATCAGCCGCTGAAGCAAAGGCCCTGAGCAGCTTAGAGGAACCGGATGTTCATCTCTGCCTCATGTCACTGGCTGGGCCCTAGCCAAGAGGGCTGAGAGGGTGGCTTCTGGGTGTAGGACCTGGGATTCCACGATGACCTAGAATGACGATCTTGTCCATGAAGGTGGCTAATTTAATATTGTGACCTGCCCTTCCCTACCGCAGTTCCCTTTGCCGTTCTCAGCTCTGTTTCTTTCCCCAGGCACGTGTGCTAGCTAGCCTATGACTTCTATCTAGCTCTCCCTCCCCTCAAAGCCTCACGCAGCCATGGGCGGGACTTTCAGAAGGTGACTGATTAGTGGGGACCTGTAGCTGACTTGCTGATTGCAGGTTGGACCTGTCAGAAGAGGCAAGTCATGGGGACTGGGGAGACAGCTCGGTGGTCTAAGCGACTGCCTGACAAGCACAAGGACCCGAGTTCGATCCCCTGTGCTACATGCTGTGCCTGTGAGGCAAAGAAAGAAGAGGTAGGTTCCTTGGGGGGTGATTTGGAGGGGTTTCTCTCTTCTGGTCTTCTCCTGAGACTCTCTCTGCCGTGCCATGCAGCTCTCTGCATGCCCCCCTGGCCTGACTTGGAGTTAGCAAATGAGGTATTGAAGTGTGAACCAAAATAATCTCTTAATTTGCTGGTATTGGGTAAAGCATCTCAACACCTGCTACCTATTAGACTATAAGCTCCACCAGGACAGGGACTTTTATCCAAAGTGTCCAGAACAGCCAGGCACACAGCAGATGTTTCATCACTTTTTTTTTTCTGATTGAGTGAACTTACTAATTTTTCACACTGGCAGGAAGGACGAAAAATAAAAAGGTGTGGTGTAAAAACTTCCAGTACAAACTGGAAGCTGAAATATCATATCCATTCACATCCTGGAAGCTAGAATTCCTCAGATACAGCTATATTCAGCAAATGTAGCACAAAAGGAGAGACCGATCTTTAGAAGAAACACTCTTGCTGTCTATTCAAAATGACGATTGAATAGAATATCATGCATTTCTAATAAGCTCCCAGGTGTGGTAGGGCCACGAGTCCTGAAAAAACAAAACAACCGCACAGCATACTGAAGTCAAAATTCCATGTTAAAATATTCAAACGGGATCCTCAGTTCATAGGGAAGAAAGCTGAGAACTTGAAAGGTCAAGGGACTTATCCAGGGACACCTACGAAGTGACAGGCCTAGCGTGCCCCCTGACTTCCAGCCCAGCCTTGAAATCTCAGTCCTCCATTTCTCCAGAAAGGAGGAGCCACTGGGAGAGGTGATTGTTTTGTTAGGGGTTCTCTTTGTGCAGGTTCACGGCAGCATGTTGCCTGTGCACCTGGAAGAAATGCATGTTCTCAGGCCCTGGCCCGGATGAGAATTGAGGGGACACCTGTATTTGACCCCATCTAGGCAAGGTCTAGGATAGCGTCTGTTTTAAGCAAAAGAATGGATTGATCTCAAATGAGAAATTTTCAGAATGCAGGGTGGTCTTAGAGGTGGGTTTGCTGGGTCTTTCTAAATAGTCTGTCCTGCTCTCAGGGAGAATTCAGGGACTATCGAAGAAGCCGAACAGGGACTGGTGGCACATGCCTATAATCGCAGCACCCAGGAGGCGAGGTAGGAGGATAGCTGTGAGTTCAAGGCCAGCCTGAAGTGCATAGTGAGACCCTGCCTCAAAACCAAAAAAAACAAGAACCTGCGCTGAGGTCCCACATAAGGACCTTCTTCTGGGTGGGGTAGATTTGGGGGACCTAGGAAGAACCCCGACTCAGGCCTGGAATGTTCCATTCTGGCCAGGGTCCCAGCCTCATCTCCCTGACAACTCAGGTGCCAGCCCTCTGTGACCACGATGGATATCTATGGCTCAATCATGTCAGCATCTCTGCCTTCCGGTTTCTACAAAGCAGTTCCTGGGGTGGCGTCTGACAAGTCTTCCTTATCCTCTTCCTCTTTGGTTTCTCTTCCTTTCATCCTTCAAAAAAATGTGTCCAAAAGAAGGAGGAACCATTCTCCTCAACCTCAGATGTTAGCAAAGTAGATGTTAGAGATTAGGAGACGAAGGTGGCTTACGGATGGGGGCTCCTTTGAGATTCTCATCATTGGGATTCCACCACCTGTCCAGCCAAAGACTGCCACGAGCCCCACATAACCCTGCTCTGGGCTCTGGGAAACTCAGGCTGTTTGTCTCCCTTACCTTTGGCTCTGTCATTAACCCATTGCACAAGCTCAGAACAATCACCTACAATCTCTTCAACAGTCAGATGTCATTGTGTTCCCTAGCATTAGAGACCCCAGGCATTTGAGCAGGAAGAGCCTGGGAGAGTCTTGAGTTAAAAAACAAATAAACACAACAACAATTAAACAAAGCCCCCGGCTTTGTTAGAAAGGGCTTCTAGCGACATTTAATTTGTCCGTGTCCTAATGACTTTGGGAAACCAGATGAAAAAATCCTTCCGAGGGGAGCACTCAAGGGCCATGAGCTCAGCTTGCTGGAGCCCACCCCCCGCCCATGCAGCTCTTCTTTGCAGGACTACTTGCAGCAGGCGCAACTAGGCTTAGAGCCCTTGCTTTGCTGCCATGGGAAACAACACTTCCTGCAGCCACAAGCAGAGAAGAGGCAGGGCAGAGGGAAGAGACGCTGAAACAACCAACAAGTCGCTAAGAGGAAGAAAAAAGAAAGAAAATACAGCCCTGTCCAGCAAGGGTCCATTTATTAAGCAAACAACCCTTTCTATTTTCCTTTGGCTCTGTTCTCAAAAGGCCTCTGCTGAGCAATATCGATTGGAAAACCGGGCCGCGGTTTCTCTGCCAGGTGGAATCCATCAAGGCTGTACCAGCTCTTATAGTAGACAGATTTCTGCCTTGCTGGAGCCAGATCCCAGTAGACTCCTGGTGGGAGCCAGATTGGACCTAAATGTGCCCCACAGAAGAGGCAATAGAGGTAGAGCTCAGAAACTGGGTGGAGGGCTCAGGGCAGTTGGGATTTGCTTTTTCTGGATGTTGCAGCCCTGGCACCAAGCCCAATGCCCTAGGAGCTGGCCTGGAATACATGCCTCAGCCTACAGGAAGGACTGTCAATCAGCCAGTCTGTTGACCAATAGATCAGTCTTATTGAGCACTTCTTAGGGTTTCTAGGGGCCGTCCTTCAAGTGCCGGTCACTGCCCTACAGGCTTTTGCAGGGTGGAAATATCCCACTGTTAAAAAAAAAATACAACACGCTTGGCAGCTGGTTCATGAGCCAAAACACTAAAGGAAGGAAAGAGGAGCAGGGTATTAGTGGCTACCACGAACGCCTTTTTTAGGAGAGATCATCCCCTGCTGGAAAGCTGAGTCCACGCACTGGCTCCAGGTCACCAGCAGTCATCATCGTGAGCAGTAAGACTAAAATGCGACCCAGCTCCTTGGCTCACAGACAATCCTGGAGCCTGGGCCGCTCTGCCACCCTGCCTGTCTTCATCAGCACAATGGAGGCAGAGAGCCAGGGTATAAAGAATCTGACACTTCTGTTTGGAAGTTGGGGCTCTGAGGCAGAAGCATCCTCCAGGAATCAGCAGCGGTGCTTCCCGGCATGCTTGAGAGCAAGGGTTCCTACAGAGGCTGGGTGCTTGAAAAGCCTCTGTGCTGTCTGTTTTCTGCCCTGTGGAGGAGAGGGCCTTGGAAGTCAGCTGCTGCATTTCTGTTTTTTCCTTTCTTTTTTAATGTATTTAGTACAGGGTCTCACTACACAGATTGGACTCAGCAATCCACCTGCTTTTAGCCTCCCAACCACTGAGATTACAGGTGTACCACCATACCCAGTCTCAATCACCATCTCACTGCACCCCAGGGGCGGGGCTGGCACAGCATACCTGGGATTGAACCCCAGCCCCTGTGTCTGCCTAAGCAAGTGCTTTAGTCCACTGAGCTATTTGGCTGGCCCTTAGCTGATTCACTTCTGAGCTGGTCTCAGGAAGTTGTACATGCAGAGTCAGCAGCATATCATCTCTTCTTTCTTTCTTTCTTTTTTTTTTTTTTTTGTCTTTTTGACACAGGGTCTTGCTGTGCAGTTGAGGCTGGTCCTGAGCTCACTTTTGTAGCCCAGGCTGGTCTCGAACTCTCACCTATCCTCCTGCCTCAGCCTCCCGAGTGCTGGGATTACAGGCATGAGCCACCATGCTTGGCTACATCTCTTCTTTCTTGGCTAACAGAAGGAAGTCTTTCTGATGAGCAGATCAATGATTGGCCCAAGCACTCTTTCCATCCACAAAAAAAGGAATATCAATTAGTTTGAACTAATAACAAGGAAGGGTGGGGTGGTCTAGCTGATGGATCCCACTTCTGCAAAAGCTCAGACTGTGTAGCCATTCATTTAACCTCCATACCAGGGTATGAAGGTGGCACAGCACCTCCTGGCAAGCTTGAGATCGTGAGTTCGATTCCCAGCACCAAAAATATAAAAACGAAAAGAAAAACTTCGAGATAGCCCCGTGATATGGATACTATGGTTACAGGATTTTTACACCTGGGCATGTTCCCTGTGTGCAGAGCCACCTTAGGCAAGTCGAGTATTTGTTGGTGGAAAGAACCTTGAGATGAAAATCAGTGCCTGCGCTTATAGCTTCTGCTTTGCTGCTTACAGTTATGTGATGATCTCAGTCTTCTCAACTGGAAAATGGGAGTGAAGGCTGCTTTCTGCTAGATGCCAGGATTCTGTTACTGCCCCAGGGCCTTGTGTTTTTGTTGCCTGCTTGGGCCTAGATTGGCTCCGCCCCTGCTCCCACTGCCCCTGGCCTAGCAGTTCCAGGCTGTGGCTTCCACCCAAAGCTGTGTTGCTGCAGGTTCTTCCATGAGCATCTGCCATCGCTTCCTGCTTCTTGGTAAGAACTGGGGAGCAGTGGGGGGGTATGGCTTCCCTTAATGCCTGGCTGGAAGGCCAAGCTCCTCCCTCATCTGTCAGGGGAATGAGGAGAGTGGCAGATGGTGAACAGAGCTGCCCCAGGCCTCAGCCCCCAGGTGGCTGTCATCTGCCACCTCCCTTTGGCTGCAGCCTTGCTCAGCTGGAAGCAGCTGCTTGCAGCCTCCCCAGTGAGCCTAGGGGCCTTTAGAAACCAAGACCCCAAGACCTGCTTCTCTGCTTCTCCTGGATTGTGGATTTTTGAGTTGGCATTTTATTTTTGTTGGATAAGGAAGCTGAGAACTTCTTCTGCTTCCAATGCTCTTTGGCACGGGCTCAGGAACCAAAGAGGCTTCCTGGCCACCTGCCCTGTCCCACTGGCCAGAAGGCACCAGGACACAGCCTTGGCTGGGGGAGGAGATTATGCACCCTAAAACAGGTACTAAGAGAATCACAGGCCGATGGCTCCTGTTCTAACTTTTCCTAGCCTCAGAGACCTACATGTGAAATCGAGGTGGGACAGAGTAGGTGACTTCTGGGGCTCTTTCCAGCTCTCAACCCCATTTTTCCACATTCAGCTTGACACATCGCAGCCCACAGGCTGAAGCCTACCAGCTGCTTATTTTTATAAATAAAGCTTTATTGGAATGTAGCCATGCCCATTGGTTGTAGCTCTATGTGTGGCAGAGCTGGACCATTACAACAGAGGCCATATGTGGCCCACAAAGCTAAAATATTTACTATCTGGCCCTTTTCAGAAAAGCCTGCCAAGCCCTGCTCCACATAGCTATGTCCCTAGTCATGCCTTTTAAGTAGAGCTCTCTTGGGGAGGGTGTGTTTCCAAATTCACCACTGTTTTGAGCTCATATTGTATACACAGCATGTGTGATATATTACATATCACCCCTGGCGAGGTCTGGAACCACAGGCCATGATCCAAGACATTAATTTTTCTTTCATGAAATTACAACTATGCCTACTTTATTGGACAAATAAAACCATAAATAGATTCCCATTGATTCGGGCCAGCTCCTGCCAGTGAATGTACTCATGTCAAGTTCAACGCGGATGCCAAGTGAGTTACAGAAGTCACTGTGGTGACCACAAAGGACTGTGCTTCTAGCAGCGACCTGAGCCTCCTGCTTGGTAGATTAGAAAGCTGAGAGCCAAAGTGCAGGGTCAAGGGTAGCGAATGGCCAGACCCAGATTTGTCTCCAAATTCAGTCTCTCTCTGCCACCTCCCACAAGCCCCCTTCTGAGAGCGAGTCTCCACTCTCTTCTGATCTTTCCCATATTTTATCTTTTTCACCATAAAATCCTGTGTCCTTATGTCTCAGTGGCCTTTTAGGTTCTTCAAGGACAGAGCCTACAAGTGTCACTTTTTCCCGTCTTTCCCTCCAGGGCCAAGTGCTGCATATATGGGCAAAGACCCATTGTAGGTAGGGACTAAAGGAAGAAGGTGCGCATGCGCATGCGCATGCAGCCGAGCAGGTGAGCGTGCGTGCGTGTGTGTGTAGCAGAGAAGCCGTGAAAGTGAAACTCTGTTGAATGAAAACTTGACACTCTTCTCATAGAGCAGCTCAGTATGGGGTATGGTCCGCGTATCTGAGGCTGGGTGTCCTATTTTGTCAGGCTGGAGTGGCCTTCAGGGACTCCATTGTTCTGCACACACTCCCTGTGGGCAAGGACAGCCAGCAGTGGGAGGTGGCATCCCTCTGTGGTTAGTGTCAGCATGGACCCCAAAGCCAGAGTCTGTGTTTCGGAGGAGCATGTAAGGGCAGCTCCCGCTGAGTGCTCCTGAGGAGCTTCGGGAGCGCGGATGAACATGTGTGTTCTAAGAGAGTCTGGAGCCTTCTGATAGTCTGTCACACGTAATGATGCCTTTGGGAGCGACTAACCCTGGGCCGCTGCCGTGATGACTGTCCCTCATGAGGTAAGGAGCCTGGCCATGGCAGCACAAGATTTATCATCATTATCACCAGCAAGGGACTAACAAGCCTGCTTGAGCGCAGCACTTGGGTGACGCTCTGCCTGAGAGTGGCCTCTCCGCAGCCCTCAGCCCTTTCCAGAGAACACAGACCATGCGGGACAGCGGATGACACATGGCTGCAGCTTGGACTCTAGCTACGCACAGCACTCGTTGGTCCTTAAGAAAAGCACCTACCTTCTTGGAGCCCCAGACTTCATCTACTAAAGGATTTCCTGTAGCACATCCTTCCACAGAGGTGACCACAAGATACGACGAGGTAGTTGCTGCGAGCTACTGGTAAATATCTGTAGCTCTGAGGTCTCTTCCATCCCTGCCCACTTAGAAGTCTCCAAAGGCCATCTGGTAGCCAGCTCTCAGAAAGCACAGGTGTGCACACGTTATCCTTCACCCTCCTACTGTAGGTAACAAGCATCGTAATCACCTTACACTGGCCCACTAAGCTTCCAGGAGACCAGGCCTGCTGTGGCCAGGCTCCTTACCTCATGAAGGACAGTCCTCACAGCAGCAGCCCAGGGTTAGTTGCTCCCAAAGGCATTGTTACATGTGACAGACTATCAGGAGGCTCCAGACCCTCTCAGAACACACATGTTCATCCACACTCCCGAAGTGCCTCAGGAGCCTCCAACACAGTGTTCCAGGCCCCACAAGCAATTAGAACCTAGACCAGGTGCTGTACAACTTAATGGGTTCATCAGTAGGTAGCAGGTGGGGTCAAGAATGTCTCATGGGTTTTGGGACAGGATCCCCAGGAGCTTGTTTAGATTAGGAACAAAGGAACCTTGTGACAGAGAACATACCCTAAATAATGGTGAGATTCCAGGCAAACTGTGTATGGTGTAGAGCATGGGGTTGCAGGTTGCGTCACTCAGGGTGGCCTCTGCCCAGCCTGTGGGACTGATGCCTACGTCCTTTGTTTGCAGGAAGGGCTACAAAAAAAAAATTATAAATATTCAGTTTCACAATGATGGTCAGAGATAGTGGTGGTCCAAGCAATAGTTACCACTTGGGAGAGGAGATTGAGCCTCTAGCCCAGTGGTTCTCAACCTGTGGGTCACAACCCCGGTGGGGGTCAAATGGCCAAAACACAGGGGTCGCCTGAAGCCATCAGAAAATGTTATTTATGTGGAATTACAGTTTTGAAGTAGCCACCAAAATTATTTTTTGGTTTGAGGTCACCGCAACATGAGGAACTGTATTGCGGGGTCACGGTATTAGAAAGGTTGAGAACCACTGCTCTAGCCTAACTACCTCGTCAGGTGCTGGGCATGGGTGAGTATGGGCATGACGGGCATAGGCGTGGCAGGTATGGGCAGCGAAGTTTCAGTAAAAGCCCCAGGAAGCAGCAGCAGCAGCAGCAGCAGTAGCAGTAGCAGTGGGATCCTTGATACCTTCTGTGGTTGCTGTTTGTCCCCTTGGTGGTGACTAAAGGCCAACACAACAAGATAGAGCAGGCGGGTACATCAGGTGCCCTGAGCCCCCCATCAAACCACCCACTTCTGAGGTGCACATGTGGGGACAGAAGGCAGCCAGAGAACTGCTTTTCAAATAGAATTCCTGGAGCTCCCGGGCAAGTCCAGCCCCTGGTGACCTTAGAAATCGCTGAGTTGGTACACCACCCTTGAGCTGCCCTACAGCTTATGCTATGTCTTGCAAAGCATTATTTTGTAAGTCACCTCTATTGTTATGATATTATAAATCTACATGTTTGATCTCCTCCAGTTCCTGACACGCAATTCACCAAGCCCCCAGAATCTCTCGTGTGCTGATGAGGTGACCTGTCGCCAGCAGCTCCTAGTAGCTACAGGATGAGGCTGGCTGGGAAGGGCCAGGCACAGAGGCAGCCCCAGCCCCGAAGCCCTGCCAAGGAGAGAAGGCCTGGAAGTGGAGCTGATCACCAGGGATCAACAGTTTGATCATGCATCCTGGTGTGCTTTATATCTAGTGGTCTGCCAAAACCTCACGCAGCCATGGGGCAGCTTCTGACATTTGTGGTTAATTTTTTTTTTTTTTTTTCTGGCGCCGGGGATTGAACTCAGTACCCTGCGCTTGCCAGGCAAGTGCTTTTTCTACCTGTGGTTAATTCTTGATCCAGTGCTGGAATGATAGGTGTGAGTGCTACCCCTGCCCTGGGGCAGTTAATCTGCATACAAATTTAAGGAGGGAAAAGAAGCTCACTAGCTGCCTCAGCCGCTGCTCCTCTCTCTGCAGTTTTCTGCCACCATGAACTGCCACCCTCTGCCATGTGCCACTCTGCCTTGGAGCCATCAAGGATGCACTGAAACTTCCACTGTGAGCTAAAGAAATTTTTCCTTCTCTAGTTTTGGGTGTTGAGTATGTGTCCCAGCAACGAGGACAAAATAACTGAGACACATCCCTATATAACATAGCTCCCATGAGCCCCTTGCCTTAGTTGTTTTTATTGTTGAGACAAAATACCTAGCACCTGAAGCGAAAGAGGGAAAGGTTTATTGATCTCACAGTTTGCAAAGGTTTCAGTCTATAATAGGCTGGTTCCAGGGCAAGGTGGCATGACAGAGGAGAAAACAGTTCCTGCCAGGCAGAAGATAACAAAGCCTCAAGGGCCAACCACAACTCTTTCTAGCCCTCGTGTCTTATCCAGGGTACATGTGGCAGGCAGCATGCGCATCCTTAATCCTAGCGCTCTTGATCCTAGCACCACACCATGAACCAATCCCAGCATGACACACTCTGGATCCAGCCACCTCTGGAAAAGTCCCACCAATGGCTGTATGCTGTTTGGCGGGGAACACCTAGACACAAGCTATGACACCTCCTTCCCCAGAAAACGTTTCTGGATCCTGCAAGCTTCCTGATGGCTGATTCATGACAGTCTCTGGAGTCTTTGCATGTCTTCTACCTATTACTCATCTGCGTCCTATATGAGATCCTTTCTAATACATGGGTAAGTGTAAGCAAAGCGTTTCCCAGCATTCTGCAACCTATTTTAGCAAATTAAAACAACCCAACGAAAGGGTCATGGGAGTCCAGATATACAGCCAGTCACCAGGAGTGCAGCCTACACTCGTGCTTGAGACTGGCCTCTGAGGGCGGCAGGGGGTCATGTGGGACAGAGCCTAACCTGCAGCCCCTGATGCTATCTCCTCTCTTGGCAGAGAAGAGTCAGAATTGAATTAAATTCAAAAACAGCTATCCGCTGTAGGGTCGGTGGCTTAGTGTGTGAGAAAATATCCTCACGTGTCTGGAGTCACAGAGGCACTCTGTTTTGTGTTGTGGCAAGTGGCGAACAGAAAAACACCCTTTGGCTTTTCCTTATATAAAAGGTGTAGACCCAGTAACACTTGGCTGCATTGTGTTTTCCATAGTCTTCACTATAAGCTGAGGTGACAGTCCTTCAAAAAAGGCTGGAGGAGTGATAAATTGTTGGAAGGAAGGAAGGAAGGAATATAGGTGAGTAGATGGGTGGATGGATAGGTCTATGGGTGGATGGGTGAGTGGAAGGGTGGAGCACCAAACCAGTAGACCCAATCTTCTCCCCTCCCCTCCCCTCTTCTTCCTCCCCCTCCCCTCCCTTCTTCT
>PVJA010052691.1:0-12297 GCA_004027025.1 Myocastor coypus
GAGGAAGAGGAAGAGGAAGAGGAAGAGGCAGAGGCAGAGGAAGAGGAAGAGGAAGAGGAGGAGGAGGAGGAGGAGGAAGAAGAGGAAGAGGAGGAGGAGGAGGAAGAGGAGGAGGAGGAGGAGGAGATGGAGAAGAAGACAGGGCTATACAAAATGAAAAAGAGAAGGAGCAAAATCCACTCTCAAGCCCCAAGCCCAACCAGGGGCCCAGTGGGATGGCTCAGTGGTCTAAAGCGCCTGCTTGGAAAAGCTTGGGCGGCTTCAGGGACCGCGGTTCAATCCCCGGCACCACATGCTGCGCCAGCCCTGTCCTCAGGGCGGGCTGAGCCGGCCATAAAAATGAGTGAATAAACAAATAAAGGTTCTGAAATAAGAAAAAAAAAAAAAAAAACCAGAATGCAGGAAAAAATAATTCAACATCTGCAAGATGACGCAAAGATGAACAATGTGAGGCTAATAGGCATCAGTGAGAAAGACGGAGTAAATACAAATGATATAAAAAGTGTATGGGCAGAAGTAATAGCAGAAAACTTCCCAAATATGGGAAAACAATATGACATTCAGATAACCGAAGCATATAGAACTCCAAATAACATCATCCCAATTAAAACCACACCCAGACATATAATAATCAAGATCCCAGAAATTTGACACAGTATACTAAAAGCTGCTAGAGAAAAGAAACAGATCACATTTAAAGGAAAACCTATCAGAATAATGGCAGATTTCTCTTCACAAATCATCAAGTCAAGAAGGACATGGAGCAAAATACTTCAAGTCTTGCAAGAAAACAAATTCCCACCCAGACTGTTGTACCCTGAAAAACAGGGTTTAGTGAAGTGGTGAAATACTTTCATGACAAAGAACAACTAAAGAATTTCATGATGACACACTCAACCCTACACAGACTACTAAAAGATATTCTAGACAGAATCAAAATTACCACAACTCCATGAAGGAGCATGGAAAGAACCCACCAAACAGGGCAAACAAACATTGTAGAAAAAGAGGTATACAAAAGCAATCGTTCAGTTATTCTTTTGTATACAGCAGCAGAATATGTCCATCAGCATATTCTACAAATGTACTTCTCCTTCACCCTATGGGTCATAATGCTGTCCGGACTTACAGGATGGATATCAAGGAAATAGCAGTGGTGCAGTCCCAAAAGTGACACCTGGCCACCATTAAGCGTCATGGGCACTGTCTATGTCCACGACACGCTAGAATTTTGTATGATATCCTATCCCCAAAGTGTTAGAAGTGCTGTTCATATATTTGCCATTCCAGTATTTCTGTTATGTTTTATTCTTAGTAATTATTTACTATCCTGAAAACTTTCCTTAGTTGAATTGTTTTGAAATATTTAATCTTGAATTAATAATTTTTTGAATATTGTTTAATCTTAATTTTTATTTTAAGATTGATACTGTATCTTTGACTTACAATCTACTTATAAGACATGATATATTTTCTCCTAGTATTAGAAATTTTAAAAAGCTTATTTCCATTTTCCATTGACTTTGTTACTTCTTCCTTGCTTTTTACACAGAAATAGGATTTTTTTCTCTTTCAATCCTTTGAATTAGTCTAGTTTCTTACACACTTCTTCTTTTTTTTCTGATGTGGGATGTTATTTACTTTTTTTGTTCAACAGCTAATTTTTTATGTATGTGCTTTAATGATTCTTTTTCTTTACAATTAATTTTGGACAATTTCATTTTTATATATGTTGGCATGATTTTATACAATTTTCTTGTGCAAAAGGTTGATTTTTTTTGGAAATGTGCTATAATTTCAACTAAAATCAGAAGTTTCAAATCTTTAAATCATTATTACCTACCCCTTTCGACTTTGAGAATTTTAAATACATGAATATGTTTCTTGATTTTGGCATAGAATGAACTGTTATATTACTGATCGTTAAATGCTAGATATAAGTATTATATTCATTTACATTTGTAAATTATAATGTGCAGACTATTATTTATCTTGTTATATATTCATTTCAGAAATATTTCTCTTTATTTCACTGTCTGCGTCTTATATCTTTAACATTTCAATATTTCTATGATTTATAATATGCTATATTAGTGATTTTTAATAAAGTTATTGAGAAAAATTATAGAAAAGAAAAAAATAAAGACATTATCAGTCTCATGTCCCATGTTTTTGCTCTTGTTTTATTTTACGTTCTTCAAAAATATCTTTCAGGGCAGGGATAGGTCAGCAGTCTAAGGCCTGCACGGAAAGCGTAAGTACCCAGTCCAATCCCTAGTGCTACATGCCGTGTCAGCACCAGTACCTTGGACACATCACTGAATTCAAAACCAGGTGTGGCGGTGCATGCCTGTAATCCCAGCATTGGGGAGGCTGAGACAAGCTGCATAGTGACATCCTGTACAATAAAGAAAGAAAGAAAGAAAGAAAGAAAGAAAGAAAGAAAGAAAGAAAGAAAGAAAGAAAGCACAGATAAATAAACAATTTACTTTTAAAAACTTAAGAAATATCTTCAAATATTTTGTGAAACATTAAGTCATCTTTATGCTTTTTCTTTCCAGTCCAAGATATATCCTTAACTTTGTGCTGTATTTAAAATACTCTTAGGTCCACATAGAATTGCCTATAAATCTGGGGAAACTATAGAAAATTCTAGTTTTGCTATTAAGTTCAAATTACTGCCATTAATTATTATCACCACTGCTGTGATTACAGTGACAAATATTAAATTTGCTACTCTGAGCTAAAGTTATGCTGATAATATATTGTCTCAAGTATGATAACTTCCTAGGGGCTGGGAAGATAGCTCAGAAGAATAAGTGCTTGCCTGGCAAGCACAAGGGCCTGAGTTCAATCCCCGGTTCTGCAAATGTGTGTGTGTTTGTGTGTTTGTGTGTGTGTGTGTGTGTGTGTGTGTGTGTGTGTGTGTATAATTTCCTAAAAAAAATCCTCAATAAAATCAACAGGTCAGAGACACAATATAGTGTATTACACAGATAAATGCCTATTTAAATGTTATTCTATAACATTTTCATACTCTGAAGACATAGTATATCTTTTTATGTTCAAATGAAAATACTATCCTGTGACCTCAAGTTGAAAATTATGTGTATAAAAGTAAATAACATCCAAAAGGCAAAGTACGTATTGTGAAATTGAGGGAAATTGTACAAAGGCAAGATGACCTGGGATGGGAGAAAAGAGAAGGGAAGGGAAAAAATACATACCTCCACACACAAGATAGCTAAATTTCTATTAGTTCATTGAAAGGACCAATTAATGCTTATATTATTTGATCAATTTTACATGCTTCTATCTTGTAATCTCAGCAACTACTTTGAAGATAACAATATGCAATGTATTAACCATTGTTAATTTCCTTGAAAAATAAAACAACTGTATTGGAATGCAGATGAGTTGAACATGTTATACGTGGGAATTTTTTCTCAATTCTCATAGAAGTACACTTTATAATCTCAAGGAGCCCCATCATGGAGGAATGTTGGCACTGTATGTCACCTCAGAAATATTTTGTCATAGGAAGAAGGAAGAAAGATAAAGAATGATGTATTCACCTTTGGTTCAGCAGTTTGTCTATGCCACTTCACCTCCATATTTTTCCTCAGTAGAAAACTGACTTGATTAGTAGAGCATGTTAATCAATAGTCATTAGGAAATAGTATTATAAACCTTAATGACCTGAACCTTTGGTGGGTTTTAGTTGTAGATACTGTTGGGTTGCCAACGCTACAAATGATCACTAGCACAAATTAATAAAATACTAGTGTCACTATACTTAGGGCTATTTGACTCCTCTCTTCTTTCAATAGCAGCAATATCATTCTGCCATGTTGAGAAGTTAGGAATCAAATTGACTAGTCTAAGAGTGTTTTTGCAACTCAAATCTATGGAACATGCACTAATTTGGGGCAGGAAAATAACAAACATAAGAAATCAATTGTTTTTTCCTTTCTGCTTTCAATTTTTTACTGTAATAAGTTGTGTTGTTGCTGTTCTTGCCATGCAAGTTTTTCTTGTTTTAAGAAATAAATTTTTGCTTTCATAAATGTTATTTTGCAATTTCTTATAAAAGAGAAGCAAAATACTATGTATTCTTTGAAAACATTTTTTGTGTGTACTTGTAGAATTCCTGCCACTATTTAAAGCATTACAGATACAATGGTAAGTTTAACAGGAAGAAATCATTAATTACCTTCATGAAGTTTATATTATACAGAGTGGAACAGACAAGTAAATCAAGTAAATTCTGCACAGATCCAATAGGAAAGTTGCCTTCTTGTTTCAGGTACAGTGGTTGAATTTGAGATAATGAGCCCAATTCAGCAATTCTGAGCTGCACAGACTGACAAATTTAATCCCTGATAGAGCATGATACATTTGCAGATAGTGATTATAGGATCTGAGTGCTTGAGGTACAGTAATGGAGGAATAATTGTTTTATTAGGATCATATAGATAAAAGCCAAAGTGTGAATCAGTGTACCAGAAGAGATAGCAAAAGAAAATACAATGAAGTGTGTAGAAAAACAAAGACAGAAAATACACATGAAAAGATACAAAACATAGAAACTGAGAAAGTCTAAAATACATATAACTAGTGACAATTGAGAGGTGGGGGAGGGGCATCATTTAAAAAGATAAGACTGAGAATTTTCAGAATGCATACCAGTGTATAGATTCAAGAAGCTGTATGAAGTTGAAATAAAAATATCCCTCATGCATGTGACGGTCAAACTATTGGAAATAAAAGGTATAGAAAAAAGAAAACATTAAAATGAATAAAAAATAAATTTTCCCCACATAAAAAAAGAAAACAGCCTGAGCCAGCCCGCTCCCTCAAAAAAAATTCCTTCTCTACTTACTCTCATTTCTCTTCAGATTGTATAAATCTTTGCCCTTTTGCTAAAAAATAAAATAAAAATGAAAACAGTAGACGTTTTTAAAGAAACAGTAACTAGAATGAAACCTAGTATTTCAATAGAAATGGAGTGTCTTGTGTACTCCTACGTGAAAATAACTGCAATCTAAGGCCAACAAAAAAAAATCCTTCAAGGATAATGGATTTCAAGGACAGCAGTTCATCATTTGTCAAACACACTTAATGATAAAATCATGACGTTTTCATTTTGCTGTATGCAAGTATTCTCCATTAAAAATAAACAAATATCTAACTTCAGTTGATAGCATACATGGTAAAGCTTTTAGGAATAAAGAATAGCAATGTATGAAGCATTTTGAAATGACTCAGTGCAAGACATGGATGAGTAGATAGGTTTGTGACAAGAATAAATGCTAATCGTAAATACGAATATATATGTGATTGTTCTAAAAAGTAACTAAAACTTTTTAACATTTTTCTTTAAAAAAATTCAAAAGGAAAGATTGAAATTCTCAAACAAAATCTAGGATTACTTGGTACTAGAAGATCTGCACCAAAGAATAGTAAGGATTTTGAGTCAGAAGAAAATGATTCTATTTGGATTGTCAGAGTTGCAGGAAATATCAAATAGAAATGAAAATAGTAAATATGGAAAAATGTAACACTGTTTTGGACCACACTGAGAGGTAGATATTGGCTACATATAATGATAATATCTATAGGAGGTTATATGCATGGGATTAAGTACAATCTAATACACATAACTCAGACAAATGTTCAGCTCAATAATAAAATAGTACATTAGAAAATAATTGTTATGTTTTGTGTCTTGTTATCCCCTCAAAAGCCTCATTCATTCTTTAGGGAAAGCTTCTAAAATTTGTGATTAATTGATGACCCATTGCTGGGATCATGAATGTTAGTGCTACTCTCCCTTGGGCAGATAGCCTGAATACAATATAAAGAGGAGAGAGAGGCTTGCTCTCTGTCATTGCTCCTCCCTTTTTGTTCTTGTTTTACTATGTTCCACCTGTCACGAACTGCTCCTGGAGTCACCTGATTATGGAAACCTCCACAACTGTGAGTTAAATAAACCTTTCTTAATTTTGGGTATGAGGTACTTCATCTTATTAATGGGAGAAAAATAAGTGAGACACTAGTATAACTAGAAAAATAATACACAGCCAAGGAAAATGCTAGTCATCCCAAAATATTATAATAGATCTGAAAAATTCCTATCAACCAGTGACATGGTCTTTATGACGCTGTAGCCAAACACATTTGTTTTATGTTTTTTGTGGAGATGTTGGCGTAAAGACACTTAGTACTCTGCTAATTATAAAAATTATATTATACAGAGCATTATATGCTATATGTAATACTACATAACTGAGTTACTGGTTTATGCACTTATTGTACTATTTTTTATTTTTATTTTTTGAAACAGAGTCTTACTGCTATTTTAGACTGGCCTTGAACTCACTGTATAGCCCAGGCTGGTCTTGAACTCAAAGCGATCATACTGCCGCAGCCACCCAACTGCTGGGATTGTAGATGTGTGTCACTATACTCAGTTCTTATTGTACTATTATTGTTATTTCAGAACGTACCCATTCCACTTTGCCAAAACAAGTTTATTGTGAAGAAGTATGACATGTTCTACAGCCTCATCTTACATTTCTTGACTTTATTGCCTCATGAGACTAAGCCTAATGATTTAAGTGTAATTCTAGGTTTTACAGATATTATGCATAATTTCACAATGGGAATACATTCTGAGAAGTACATTGTTAGGTTATTTCATTGCTTGTGTGACAACATAGAGTATGTTTGCACAAACTTATATGTTCTAGCCCATGAAACACAGGCTACATGAAATTGCCTAGTGCTCATACATATGCATACGCATCATGTTACTATGCTGCATATTATAGATGTTTATATAATCCAATGATATTGTGTTCTAAACATGTCCAAATATAGTCGCCATACAGTAAGAATACTGTGCAGAAGATGAAAATAGCCTAGCATAGAAGGATACTTAACTGTCATTGAATTCCTGTAGGACCCATACTTCTGGGTGAGACAGTGAGCAGTGAGCAGGGCATTCCTCTGTATGACACTAAACTCTTAAGTGTGGTATGCTTAGTCTAAGCTAAACTTATTTGAAATGTTTTCTTTACAATAACAAAGAGCTTCTTGTAATCTTTATAAGAGATTTTGAAATTATATTAACTTTTTTATTTTTTTAATTAAGTAAAAACGCATTATACACACTATACAATATTTCCTTTACATCATTCTATATGCTTTTGTTTCTGTTTTTGAATTTTTAACTTTTTTAACTTGTTGGTGCTGGTTTTGTTAAGAACAGAAACAAAAACACAAAAATTCTAGTCTAAGCCACAGAGTCAGGATTATAATACCACCATTTTTCCATCTCCACATTTCTTTCCACTAGGAATTCATCAGAAAGCAGACCACTTGAATGTCTTCTTTATACCCTACTTGTACACTATGTGGTGACATCACCCAAGCTGAAGCATGAGTCTATATATGATCATTGATTTAACCCTTTCACAATTAACTGTGAGGGAGTGAGGGGAAGGAAGGAAATGAAAAAAAAAATTATACATAACATAGGTAAGATAGTTACATTGCTGATTTCTTTTAGTTCAGTGAAAAGAAAGGTTTATGCTAATACTGTTTGGGCAAGATTTCTTGTACCCTTAGTAACAGTGCACAATGTATTGATTATTGTTACTCTTCTACTAGTCTGTTTTGAAATTTATGTTTTTAAGGGATTTTTTCTCTTAAAAAAAGATATTGGGTTAAAATTTTCTCAAAACAATATTAGCACAAACCTTTCTTTTCAACGAACTAAGAGAAACTAGTAGTATAGCTATCTCTTTTTTTTTCTTTTCCCTTCCCCCATCCTCGTTTTTCTTTTGAGCAATTTCTTGCAACTACACAATATCTATTATATATTTTATAGAATTCTTTGTTTTGTTTTGTTTTTTGTCTTTTTGAGACATGGTCTCACTATGCAGTTCAGGCTGGCCTTGGGCTCACTTTTGTAGCCCAGGCTGGTCTCGAACTCACACCAATCCTCCTGCCTCAGCCTCCCGAGTGCTGGGATTACAGGCGTGAGCCACCACACCTGGAACTATTGTATATTTTGAATCTTATTTACACTTGGAGTTTCTCATACTGGGCAGACAATACAATGTTTACACATGTGAGTCTGATTTATCAATATGGCCACAAATTGCACTGTTTACCTGTAAAAGTCTCAAACTTATGCTTATTTATGGCTAATACTCCATACATGTTTTGTTTTTCCATTCCTCAATAGATAGGCATTTGGGTCATTTCCAAGATTTAGCTATGACAAATTGTGCTGCTATAAATATGAGTGCACATATGTCACTGTAATGTGATCTGTAATTCTTTTGTGAAGATACCCAGAAGGGGAATAACTGGGTTAAACAGGACCTCTAATTCTGTTCTGAGGATTCTCCATATTGATTTCCACAGTGGTTGCACCCAGTCTTCCCTCCCACCAATAATCGAGAAATATTCATTTATTTCCACAGCCCTACCAACATTTATTATTGATTTCTTTTTTCTTTTTTATATTATTGATTTCTTGATGATAACCATTCTTTCTGCTGTGAGATGGAATCTCAGTATTATTTTAATTTGCATTTCTCAAATGACAAATTATGTTGAACATTTTCTCATCTTTATTTGCCTTGTGTGTTTTTTCTCCTGGTATGTGTATATCCATCTCAGATACCCAATTTTGGGACTGGGTCTTTGAATTTTATTTTCTTGTATATCTCTTTGAAACTGTTTCATGCGATCTATGTCTTTCCTATATTGCTCCGTCAGGGACTCCATCATTTTTCTATTCTCCTCTAATTTTTTATTGATGTCATCTTTAATAGTATTAAAGTCTGTCATTATGGTTATCCTTTCTCTCTCTAATATAGAGATTATTTCTGTTCTGTTCTCCTTTCTACTTTTGTGTAGTTGTTCCCCTACTTGGGATGCTATTGATTTAGGCATGTCTTTGTCTACTTTAGCTATTATTTCTGCTCTGATGTCCTCTATACGTTTCTCCAGCCATTTTTCCACTTCATGTATTTCTTTTTTTACTTCAGATGTTATCTCTGATCTCAGTTGCTCCATAAGTTTCTACACTTGTGTGTCTGCCTCAGATGCTACCAATTCAGAGGTTTCATCTGTATAATTCTCATTTTCTTCCATGATAGTGTCTTCTGTATTTGGTTTGGGTGGGCATGGGTCCTGAGATTGCCTCCTACTCCTTGTTGTTATTATTTTGTATGGAAGCGACCTCTTCACTTTGGTGGTGTTGTGCTGTGTCTATGGGCGTTTGGTCTGGAGACTCCAAGCTGGTTCCTCTACAGAGGTTCCTGACTCTGTGTTGGAGCTCTGCCTGCTATCTTTTGTGAATCCCGAGGGATGTGGTCTGTAGGTGGAGTTGGAGCTTTGGGATTGAATAGTCCCGGTAGGCTAGTGGACCAGATCAGTTGCCAAATGAGCTATTTGATGGGTTCGGTGCTGGAGCTTGGTCTGCAGGGGTTCAAAAAAAAAGGGGGGGGGGGAAGACGGGCCAGGGATCTTGACCCAGTCGGCGCGCGGGCTCGGCTCCCAGCGGTGCGGTTTGGGTCTGGGTTGGAACAGGAAGTTAGTCGCGGGAACGCAGAGGCGGGGCAGAGGGGCCCAGGGGGCTTACCCGCGGCGGGCGCGCGGGCTCGGCTCCCAGCGGTGCGGTTTGGGTCTCTGGGTCTTTGAATTTTAGGGGTTTGATTATTTTTTATGTTTGAAAAATTTGAGCCTCTGTTAGTTCTTTATAAAGTGTGTTACTGTCACCTACTTTACTATAGAATACTAGAATTTGTATCTCTGTCTGCATTTTGGTACCCATTACCCATCCAATTGTCCTTTATTTTTTTTAACTGTTTGAAAAATTTGAGCCTCTGTTAGTTCTTTATAAAGTGTGTTACTGTCACCTACTTTACTATAGAATACTAGAATTTGTATCTCTGTCTGCATTTTGGTACCCATTACCCATCCAATTGTCCTTTATTTTTTTTAACTGATCTTCTTGCAAACATTAATTACTAATGTTGTTTCCAGGTCAGTCACTCAAAATGGTCTCTTCCTGGCACCACTGGGAGGGAACTTTGTAGAGTTAGAATCTTTAATGAACATGATCATATGAGGTCAAATTAAAAATGTGAAAAAATGCAATTATAATGTATAGAAACACAATTAGTAACAGCCATCAAATATAATATTTGATAGTTCACTGTCAAATATTATATACTGTTCACAGATGTATGTCCTACAATTTATATAACTGGAAGTGCAGTAGATTTGGCATATTTTAGATTCTTAAAGACCACAGAGAACAAAATTGCTCAACAGCTTTATGAAATAACAGAACCCATGTCATGACAGGAAGACACTGCAGGGATGATGAAATTATAAACTCCTGAAAAGAATTTTGCAAATCTCTGTACTTTTTTGGTAGATGTGCCTGTTAGTTAGTTTAGTGGCAGGCCTACCGACTTGATACCCAACCATCTCAGGTTAATATTATTCCTTATTTATTGCAGACTGATCAGGTCTACAATCTCCCAAAAGACTGGAAGATGAAGGATAAATGAAAGAGACAAATGGAATGATTTCAGGGTTCCAGGCGGATCAAAACATTCTCCCAGAATCACACAGATTCTCTCAGGGAAAAGATCAAGATCCTCTCTGAGCAGCTCATGTTTATTTAGTTATCAGAAAAAGGGAGGGTTAGACTCAAGAAGCAGTGAGGGAGCACTCAAAGACTCTTCCAAGGATGATGTGTTAATTTAGGAGAGCCATGTTAACTCCAGTAAGGTCTACACAGAGGGTGAGACATCTGAGGCTGCAGTCTTTTATCTAGTTAAAGTTGGAGCCAGTTGCCTTTAGCTGTGACCCTGTCTTAATCGTTGAGGCTTCATCAGACTATTGTAGACTTCAGTGGAGATCAGTGACTCACAGAGATTCACTGCCTATGAAGACTGAACATCTGCAGACAGGGCTCTAGGCTTTGGACAGACTCACAAGGAAACAGGAAAAGCCAGTTGGCTTAATTTAAGTTTGTTCAGGGCTGCTTCACAGTGGTTTCCATTATATCCCTGCAACTAGGCTCCAGTTAAAAAACACATTGGTCTGGGATCTATTCTTCCCACGTAGAGGCCCATCATTCCCCCCAGTATTTGAGCTGCTGTGCCTGTGATTCGTATCCATCCCTATTGTTTTGCAGCAGGGGATAGTACTGCTCACTCATGTGCCCTGCAGGAAGCACATCTATCCCTGACCCGATAACAGGTCTAACATCATACCCAGCTATGAGCACTGAAGCCACCGTGATGATAGTTCCAGCCCTTATCATAGCCCAGAGGTAGTTCTACCCTTGAAGGAATATACCTACCTGAGCTACAACCATTGAGCCCAGGACAACAAGCCTTCCACCTAAAGACCAACATATGGCCGTGTTAATTTTCTGAACTATGATGTCTTAGTTACTTTTCTCTCATTGCTGAAACAAAACACCCAACATCCAATTTAAAAAGGAAAGGTTTATCTAGCTCACAGTTTTGAGGTTTCACTCCATAGTTGGCTGACTCCAAAGCAGAATGGCACATGGCAGAGGGCAGCAGTTCATGACAGTGGAAAACAGCAAAAGCAACAAGAGCAAAAATGGGAGGAGTGGCAAAAGCAAGCTTCTTTCCCTCTCTAATATTGTATGAGGCTGCCCACCCCAGGGTGAGTGTAACGTTCACATCCATAATCCCAGCATTAGACCATGAATCAATCAAACACTCTAGAAGCCATCCCCATGCCTGCGTGAGGCTTTCAAGGAGTCAGCTAGACACAAACTGTAACACATAGTTCCAAACATGATTTATTCAGGAACCTAGAAGAAGTCACCTGCCTTTGTCCTCTTAGCAGGCCTTAAGACTGTAGACTCAGAAACATGCCATGTGACATTGCTCTATTTCTCCTTTTCTGTGACCACCAGGAGAGAAAGAAGGCAGAGAAAAAAAAAAAAAAAAAAAAAAAAGCAGAAAATTTTATTCAAAGAAATAGAGACTAGCTCGGCAGACTAAAGCACCTGCTTAGGCAGAGCACAGCAGCTGGGGTTTGATCATGGGCCTTCTGTGCTAGTCCCACCATAGGGGCACACTGAGATGGTGTTTGAGACTGGGCATGGCGATGTGCACCTATAATCCCAGTGATTGGCAGAATCACTATGAGTCTGATCTACAAAGTGAGACCCTGAACACTTGGTAGACCCTGCTCTAAATACAGGGGAAAAGAAGAAGGAAG
>PVJA010052693.1:0-12294 GCA_004027025.1 Myocastor coypus
AAAAAAAAAAAAAAAAAAAAAAAAAAAAAAAAAAAAAAAAAAAAAAAAAAAAAGAAAAGTTGCTTTCTTTGAAATTGCGAAGAAATTTATAAAGACTATCCCAGCCTTTATAGACAGTGCCTGTGAATATAGTTCAGTACAATATATACAGTGGAGTTTTTGAGGTCCCAAGCCTGTCATGCAGAACCTAAAACCTGACTATAAGAAAAAAGGAAGAGCTAGGATAATTGTCATGGTACACTGGCCAGAGATATCGTCTTTCTATCTGAGATTCTGGAACATGGTTAAATATAGAGAGGTAGGCTGAAGTAATATGGATGAAGGACATTTTTTCTACTTCTAAAATCATCCTAATTGGCATTCTAACTATGACATATTTTCAGGTAGCACTTGTTCTGAGGATTAAAGTATGTCACCTTAACTTTTTTCCTTTCCCAATAATGCAGAAAGATTTAAAGTTGGATAAATATATTTATATTCTGAGGCCTGTGGAAGAAAAAGGCAATATTTTGCTATCAGAATAAAGATATATTGGCTATTCTTGTATGCCTTCTTTTTCTCTAATTATTTGGTCTACTAACTTAAGTTGTTAACCCTGCAGAACAGAAGCTTAATGATATTATTTCCTATAACATAGGCACTTAAGCTTAACCTCATTATCTTTCTGAATATAAAACTCCTTAGACATAACATAAACCAGGTATTTTCCATCAATCATTGTCATTTGAAACTTTACATCCCTATGTAATGTGAAAAAAAATTGAGCATTGTTATAGAGAAATTTAGGAACTTAGCCATTAACAAAATTGTAGCGGTATACATCTATGGCCTTTGTGACCTGTCTCTTTTTCTTTCTTTCTTTCTTTCTTTCTTTCTTTCTTTCTTTCTTTCTTTCTTTCTTTCTCTCTCTCTCTCTCTCTCTCTCTCTCTCTCTCTCTCTCTCTTTCTTTAAGAAATATTTACTTGAGAGCAAGCATAGCAATAAATGATAGCCATCAGAAGCAGTTCCTAATTAGAAGACCAGTAAGAACACAGGGCCTAAAAGAGCCTTACAGTGATGGACTAAAACTCAGTGGAATCCTAAATGCCCTGTATGAGGAGATTATGGGGCCACAGAGGAAAGTGATAGATGATATATGGTGTGCCTAAGGAGAGTCGCCTAGAGAGAAAACATTCTCTCAGGCTTTCACAGAGAGCAAATTGGTCAAACAATGGTAATGATTCGTCCAGATGGCTGACACTCACAAAAGTTCTTTAAATCACTTCAGGGTAAATCCTGAAGGCACCTGACTGTGATATAGGTCTTGCTTTATCTTGGCTTTACACATCCAGCAGAAAAGTCTAACCATGAAGTATAAAAAGGAAAGCTATATTATTATGCTAAGTTGTAAAACGCAAGTCAACAGCCCCTTATAATGCTGGATGAGGCAATGATTTACTACTGTTATGGTCTATTGGACTATATATACAGCTAATTTCTCTTTGTGAAATGAAAAGAAAGATCTGTACTAATTATGTTCAGACAATAAATCATTTCTGTATCTTGTACTCTGAATAACTATGATGAAGACAAAATATTCAATGCATTAGTTATTGTAAAAAGTAAAATAAATAAATAAAAAGGTAAAAAAAAAAAACCAAAAGAATAAAGACATAAAGTATACTCTTTCCTATGATTTCATTGATTCATATTAAAGGCCGTCTATAGATGAACAAGAAGAAAATTCTTGCTCAATTCTGGAAAATTATTCGACTTTGATAAGTTTCAGTCACAAAGAGAGAGGGAGGAAACCATCCATCTGCCAGTTTTAGGAAAGAGCGTTATTTTACCTTTGGCCAAAGTCATCAGCTGCTGGAGAAACAACACATCTGATATTATAAAGGAGAGGTAGGCTTTTTCCCAGCAGGCTGCGTGTCTATGCCCCAGATGAGTGGTGGCTAATCTAAGGCACTCTGGCTACAGTAAGCTGTTTGTCATCTTTGAAAATGTTCAAAGGTTTACCACCAGTGCTAGGTGCTACATTAGGCAGAAGAGGAAGTTTTCTGCTGAAGAACAAAGCCATGATAATAAGGTGAACAGTAGAGACACATGTAAGTGCATAAATAGAGTAGATAGGAGACACAAAAACAGCGCTATCATTTTGTCTACCTATATCTTTTACCCTGTGCTAAAAACAAGTCAAAATGGATCAAATACCTAGATATGAAGATTAACACTAAATGAACTCAAAGAAAAATTCTGCAAAGCTGATGGAGAAATAGGCATAGAAGACTTTTTCTAATAGAACCTTAAATGTACAAAAATAGTACCAAGAGTAATCAGAATTAATGGAAAGTAAAAAACTAGAGGGCTTTGAGGTTCAGTTCACGGATCATTTCATTAAAGCTATTGAAAGGTCATTCTTAACAATGAAAGTTAACAAACATTCAAACAATCTTTAATTGTTGCCTATCATACATTATCATGAATATTTTTACTTTTTAAATGAGACTTGCTATTTTTATATGATTCTTAATAATGTATTTGTTTATTGTATACCGCTTCTTTTTGGTAGGAGGAAGACCGTCAGTGATCTCTAAATCTTTGTCTCTAAGAATAAGAAAATCACTTGATATAGGTGGATTCAACAAACATTTATTAACTACATAATAGTTACATAATTGTTTGAGAATTACGTAATGTAGTATATCCTTGCAATAATTACTACTCCATAAAAATTTTTTCTACGTTGTTTAATTTGCTTTCTAAATATTCCCATAAAGCATCTTTGAAAGTTTGAAATGGTATACATTTTCATGTTTCAAAGGAGACTCTTGGATACAATTTTTTCTTTCAACTTGACATCAAAATGCTTACATGTGAAATATAGATGCTTAGAATGAGTAGAATGACAAAATAAGATATAACTCATTAATATTTATGAACTTATTTATTAAGTATAGGGGAACATTTGTTTACATCAGCAAAAATAATTCTTATTATTTCAGGTCATATCAGAGTAACTTTGAGGCCAGTGAGATAGTTCTGCAGACTAAATGCCTACTTAGGCAAGCACAGAGACTGGGGTTCAGTCCTTGGCACCACATGCTATGCCAGCTCCACCCAGAGGCTTGCTTACTGGACACTGCATCTAGGCATGGTGGTCCACTTCTGTAATCCCAGAGTAGGGGAAGCTGAAAACAGGAAGATCGCTACAAATATGAGCTGCCTAGTAAGAACCTGTACCAAATGAATAAAAATTTAATAAAAAAAATAACTTTGCTTCAGTATACTTCTATTTTAAATTTTAAGGACTAACAGTAATGGCAAACATTAAATTATTATACTTAAACAATTTTCATCATAAAGACTGGAAATTAACTTTATATATTCAGAATATTAAATAAAATTAATTTCATTTAACAGGTTATTTAATTTAGGTTAACTCCATTCTTCTGTTAGCTAAAGGAGACATAATTACTGCATTATAATTATTATATTAAAACTTTTGATATATTGCTACAACTTAAATACTTATTAAAATGTGTTTATTTATGTATAGAATACTAAAGAACTAATAGTAAGGCCAGGGGCAAAACACATTGGCAGGGTACTTGCTTAACATGAGTAAGTCCCTAGTCATTGAAAATAGAAAGAATGAGAATAGTTACTGCATACCAAAAAGCTCTCAAGAAATCCACAAGCATGTTCAAACGTGTAGTTTTCAGAATATAGACTGAGTACATAATGAACAATGCAAGCTTAACATTTTTAATCTTTAGTGTGGCAATATGGACATATATGTTAATATTGTATACATTCATGGTACCCTCTCTGATGACTGAATAGAGGAGTATATTCTGATACAATTAACACTATCAGGCCCACTCTCGGAAAACTTCATTATGTAGCACATTTTTTTCTTAGCTATAAGCACCATCATTCTGTTCATCAAAGTTTTCCTCTATCATCTAAGGCTTTGCTTCATCAACCAACATGGTCTCATTTCTCCATTATGTCAACAACCATGAGACAGTAAGTGCCTTTCTTATCTGTAGATCAGAAATAAACTTTAAAAAAAAGTCTGCATTTATAATTTGTCTTTCACTGTGACTTATTTTCTTTAGTGTGACACTCTTTCCTGGTGCATTCATATTGTTGTAAAGGGAAACATTTTCATTTTTAAGGCTAATTAACATTTCAATACCTACATGTACCACACTTTCTATAAACATTCATCACTTGGACACATAGGGTGGTTTCATATCCTTGGTTTTGTGAACAATGATACAGTGAACTGAGTGTGAAGATACAACCTTGTGATAGCGATTTTATATCTCTTGAACATATACACAAGGGTATAATAAATGGATCAGTTCTTGTATGTTTATAATTTTTTGGAAAATTTCATAAAATGGTTCATAATGATGATATAAGTTTACACTTCATCTGTGATTATAAATATTGTCTTTTCCCCATAGTAACTCTTCTCATATTTTGAATGTATGATAAGAGCCATTCTAACAGATGTAATATGATATCTCATCATGGTTCCGATTTGCCTTTTCCTAATGATTAATGATGTTGTATTGTTTTTCTGGGTCTTTTTCCATGCTATCCTAGGAAAATAATTCTATTCAAGTTCCTTACCTATCTATTGTCAGAATAGAGTTTCACTATTTAGCGTTAGAGGTCTTACTCTGTTTTACAGAATAATAGTGATCCCGTTATGTTTTGCAAATATTTACTACCCTTTTTTGATTTATTTTTTATGATGTTACTTTCTCTTCTGCCATGGAAATTATTTTGGTTTCAGGTAGTCTCATGTGTTTATGTTTTAGTTATTATAGCGGAAAAATTATTGCTAAGGCCTATGGCATGAAGATGTTTCTTCATACATGCTGCTGTATTTTGTAAATTTTATAGCTTTAGATGTGATATTTATATTTTTATCTTAGTTTGCAGTTCATTTTTGTGCATGAAATGAGAATAAAGTGTGCTACTTTACACGTGAATATTCAGTCTACTGGAGATAATGTACTGTTCACCTATTGTTTCTCAGCTGTGTGTTCATAGCTCTCTTCTCAAATAGTAATTGACCTATGAATAAGATAATTACTAACATTTTAATCCTGCTCTTTCAGCCTTTATGTCATTTTTGCCATCATCAGACCGCTTGGTCAGTTTGGTTTTGCTTTACAATTTGAAGTCGGTTTTATGATGCTTCCATCTTTGTTCTTCTAGGTTAAGAAGTTATTTGGGAAGAAGCAGCAGCTGCTAGGGGTTTGATCCCAGGGCCTGTTGTGCCAGCCCTGCCCCTGTGCCATTCTGAGAGGGCAGTTGAGGCTGGGTGTGGTGGTACATGCCTGCAATTCCCGCTCTTGAGAGGCTGTAAACTGGTGGATCACTATAAGTCTGATATAGTAGTGAGACCCAGAACACCTGTAGATCTTTCCCTAAAAAATCCAAGAAGAAGAAGGAGGAGGAAGAGGGAGAGGGAGAGGGAGAGGGAGAGGGAGAGGGAGAGGGAGAGGAAGAAGAAGGAGGAGAAGGAGAAATTATTTGGGGCATTTTGTGACTTCACTCAATTTCAGGACTTCTTCCCCTAGTGCAAATATTTCTGCTAAAATTTCAATTAATTGCACTGACTCTGTAGATCACTTTTAGTAATATGAGTGTTTTGCTAATATTTGATTTTTGTTTTGTCTTCAATTTCTTTCCTCTATTTTATTCATCCTAGTGTACTGACCTTTCGTTAGTATGGTTAACTTTATATCCAAGTGTTTTATTTTGTCTGGTGCTGTTACAAATATTATTTTAATTGAGCTTCTGTAGTATAGAGAAATTAAGTGTTACATGGTGATTTTACTGAAATATTTTAAATTATTTATTATTAATATTTTTAATGTATTTGGTTGTTATAGGATCTCACTACACAGGTTGGACTCATAGTGATCTTCCTTCTTTCAGCCTCCCCAGCACTAGGATTACAGGTGTGTGTCACTCTACCTAGACTCTGTGGTGAGCTCAGCCCACCCCGGGGGTGGGGCTAGCATGGCATGTGGTGCTGGGGATTGAACTGTAGTCCCTGCATTTGCCTAAGCTTGCCTAAGCAGGCACTTAGTTCACTGAGCTATCTTGCCAGCCTACGTTTCAGTTTTTCATAACAGTTTTTTTTACCTTTTACAACATATATGAAGAATAATTCTAAAACAAAAAAAATTGTTATTTTATTTTGGAAATAGAAGACACTCCTTATTTTCTTGCATACTATAAATAATTTTGAATATTGGAGGAAATTATATATGAAGCACAGTCTAGTTTTATCTAAGATATTCAGAGGTTAGCTCAGTTTTGAAGTTTTACTTCAGAATTCATAAAATATATAGTTTTACATTTTGTGGAACCATATTAGGGATCCCTTGAAATTTCTGAATCTATAACTGCATATCTTCCAACAATTTGGAAAATTCTTGCTTAAGTTTTTGAATAAACACCTATTTTTACTATTCTACTTTTTCAAACATCAGTAGTATTAACATTACTTTGAATTATACCACTCTCATATCTCCGAGGATTTATTTCTTATTGTTGTTACTTTCTTTCATTTTTTAATGGTATTATTTCAAAATATGAGTCTTCAAGTTCAGCAGACCTTTCTATTCCTTTATCTAATCAGGTTTGTTTTTTCTTCATTTATTTATTTATGTTATGGCTAGCTCAGCCTGCCATGGGGGTGTGGCTGGTACAGAATGTGGTGCCATGGATTGAACTGTGGTCCCTTTGGTTACTAAGCTTGCCTAGGGAGGAGCTTTAGACCACTGAGATATCACACCAGCCCCAATCTAGTCAGTTTTTGAGACTTCCACTGTACTTTAATTTTATCCTTTAAGTATGTTGGCACTATGGTTTCTATTTTCCCAATCAAATTATGATTTGTTTGAGTGTTATAAATTGTCTGTTGTCCTCATAGACAATGAGTTTCCTTAAAATCATTGTTTTGAATACTTTTCAGGTAAGTGGCCACTTTATTTTACCTTACCATCTATTGCTACCGAGATATTTTAATGTGTATCTTCAGAGGTGTCATGTTATTTTGCTTTGATTTCCTTTATTTATCCATTAATATTTGCTATACAATATATATTTTTTATCTCTACTAACTTTTAGAGTAATTTCTTCAATAGAAGACTACTCCTAGACATGCATGCTAGAGGTGCAAGGGGCTAGGTTACATTGGGTTTGGTTTTGGGTGGGATTACTTATGTAGTGTCCAATGCTTACAGACTGTAAGCAATGTCTGTGTCTACAGGTCCCTCAATGGCTGGGTGATGGCTCAACCGGCAAGAATGAAGTTGTTCTAGAAAGGGAAAATATGTAGTAGCTTTGTCAGTGGAGTACTTGTAGGAGTTGCTGAAGTAGGTACAAGTGAGGTGCGGGTTGCACTAACACAGAGCTGTGGCACCTGTCATCGGAGAGCCAAGGCCCTCCTACTGGAAATGGACAGGCACATAGCAGGATGTGTGATAGTTGGGGCGGGTTGCTTCTCAGTGTCTGAGGGCAGCATTCTATTGGCCAGGTTGAATCACAGGTGCCAATAGCGCATCCTCCTTGATTGCCTTCAAGGAGCCTTAAGAGCAAAGCATTCTGCTCAGAGCAAGGTTTTGATGCTTCCCCACATAGCTTCAAGTAGGTTAGGAGTCTTGACATTAGTTTTCTGGGGTCATGGAAGAGTAGTCAGGGTTACCTTCTCCCTGCTTCTTGGGGGATTCTAGGAGACTTCTTATCTTTAACTGCAGGAGAGGTTTTATAAGATACAATGTTGATAATTTCAATAGTTATTTCATTTTTATATTATTTTATTAATTTCAATGAGAAATAAATAGCAATGAGACAGTTTCAAAACAGGTTATTACAACAGTTACATTTGTCTTTGTAGTAATTATTCAGAGTACAAGATGCAGACATGATATCTTGTCTAAACAAAACTTTCTTCACATTGAACTAAGAGAAAGTAACTGTACAGCTATACTATTCTTTTCAGTACAAAATAGTACTTCAATTACGTCCTTCGTTTTTATTTTGTTTTATCAGAGATGGGTGTTCTATTGCTATTCATAATAGTTCTTACCAATGTGTCTCTAATTCTATTGTTAGTTTTAAGAATTTTATAATGTTACAAAATAGTTTTTCTTAAAAGCCCTGCAAGGCTTAAAGTAGTGTTAATATACCACTGCTTTTAGCATTATTTGAGTTGATTTAGCATAAATTAAACTTCACTGTCGAGTAAATTATATATGGAAGATATGAAAAGGTGTCATTAAAACCTAAATGGAGTGTGACTCTGAAGCTCTTCTCTGTGAAGGACATGTAGAATTTTGATAATGAAAATTATTTTGTCATCACTAAAGTTCTCTTTCTAGAAAATAACTTTCTATGTTCTGATCACAAAAATGCACATTATTCATAAGTTTCCTTCCTTTTCAAAATTGATTTTAACTGGCAAATAAAAAATTGTGTCTATTTTAAATATAATGTGACGTTTATGTTGTTGTTGTTGTTCACGTGTTTGGTTGTTACAGGGTCTCATCACGCAGCTTGGACTCCTGGTGATCCTCCTGTTTTCAGCCTTGCCTGCATTGGATTTACAGGTGAGCTTACTATGTCCAGACTCTGGAGGGCTCAGCCTTCCCTGGGGGTGTGGCTGGCATGGCATGCAGTGCCAGGGATTGGACCATGGTCCCTGCACTTACCTAGCTTGCCTATGCGGGCTCTTTAGTCTCCAGAGCTGTCTCACCAGCCCCAATGTGAAGTTTTAACCTGTACAAGTGGATACAAAGATTCACTCAAGCTAATTGACATTTCCATACACTTCCAAAATTACTGCTTTTCAGTGGCCACACTACTAAAAATCTACTATTTTTGGAAAAATTGAGATATTAAAACTATTAAGTATGGTCTTCATGCAGTGTAGTAAACAATAAAAACATCTTGCTGTCTAACATTATGGAGATCACGATGCTAGATGAAATGAGTGAAGCATAGAGACAAAAATTCTGTATTTTCTCAATTATATGTGCAATTTAGAAAAGCAGATATTGTAGTACTACAGCTTTTGCCTAGACGTCCTTTAAAACCTTATGCAAATATTGGTGGAGATTTTTGGAGATGGATGGATCTAGGGTGTGTGAGGTTGAGATTAACTATGTGATTACTGGATGAAGAGTGTGATGCTGAGATCAAGGGTGATAGGCTTTGTATGAGGGTGCTGCCATCCAGAAGGAAGGCAGAAAGCAGCAGCAGGAGGCAAAGGTGGCAGCCTTCATTTTACCCCTTGTAGTCTATCCAAGCTACCTGGCTACTCATGGGTTGTTGGTATTACCTGTTGTGCAGCTTCTGCTGCTCTTGCCTTGAAGTTTTCTGCTTGTTCTGCTTTGCCGTGTTCTGTGATGTGCCTTTATCAGGCCACAAAGCCTTAGAGTTAGCCAACTATGGATTGACACCTCTAAACTGTGAGCCCAAGTCTTTTCCCAATTAACTTTCAGGCAGGAATTTTGAGGCAGATTTTGGTACTGAGAACAGAGCTGTGTGGCCTGGCTTGATATCTCAGCCAACTAAAGTGCTTGCTTAGGCAAAGCACAGTGCCTGGTTCGTTCCTGGTTTTCCATGCCATACCCACCTTTGGGGCATCCTGAGAAATGATTGAGACTGGGTATAGTGTCACACATCTGTAATACCAGCACTTGGGAGGCTGAACACAGGAGAATGACTATGAGTCCAATCTATGTAGTGAGGCTCTGAAGACTCAGTAAACTATGCTAAATACAAAAAAGAAAAGAAAAGAATAGAGCTGTTATTGTGACTGGACCTGACCAAGTGGTTAAGGAGATTTTGGAACTGGCTTGTGAGAAGTGTCTAAAAAAAAAAAAAAAAAAAAGAGATAACTGAAAACACAGCTGTGGAATTATTTAAGGTATATTTAATAGGAGATTTTGGTCAGAGATCAGGAGATTGGGATGCTGACAGAAATGCAACTGGTAAATGTTAGCATGAAGAGGCTTCAGTGAGAAATAATGACTGCATAGGTTATCAAACTCCACATTATCTGTGTTATGCTTCGGAAGAAAGTTTGTCTGCATTTTTATCATGTATAGAGATTTTACCTGAGACTGGAGCTAAAGCTGCTGGTATAATTTATATTGTATAAGAACTTTTAAAGCAAGCTGATGTTGAGGTTGTGATGTGGATACCTCAGCATACCTAAATTTTAGGCAAAATTATTTTTAGAAAAAAGGAAACCACAGCAAAGTTATTTATAATCTTATGGGTTGGGTTAGAAGGGGAACTGGGGTAAAGTTTCAGACTGCAAAGATGGAGACAAGGAGAACTTGGTTCCTGAAAAGGAAGAAGGGAGCAGAAAAATAGGATTGCAAAGGCGAAGGAATTTACTTTGAGAGGGCTGGCCACATAGCTCAGTGGATTAAGGCACCTCCAAATAGGCCCAAGTGCCGGGAATTTGATCACTGGGCCTGCCTTGCCATCACCACCTGGGCATGCTGAGATGGCAATTGAGACTGGGTGTGGTGATGTGCACCTATAATCGCAGCTCTTGGGATGCTGCAAACTGGTGGATCACTACGAGTCTGATCTAGCAGTGAGACCCTAAATCAATACCCTGTAGACCCTTTCCAGAAAAAAAAAATGAATTTACTTTGAGAAAATAGCTTCACAGAACCTTGTTACAGAATAGCACTGATGAAAAGAATCATTCCTCTGGATTAGGATCAGAGTGCTTGGAGATGCAGGTACTCCACCCCTGTAGCCAAGAGAGAAGGAAGCCTGGCCACTGCTCCTGAGAGCAGAAGACTTTGATGTCAGTCATGATACAGACAGGTTCTAATGGTGTGAAGGATGTAAGACCTCAGGCTGGGAAGGCTTCCACCAGGATTTCAGAAGAAGGGCTGGGAGGGCAGGTATTGTGGACTGTAAGAGGCAAAGTATGAAGTCATAAATATATAACCAATGGTACAGTGGAGACTCCAGACCTTGAATAGGCCAAGACCATGGATAGTCTGAAGAAATCTACAAGGATTGAGAAAAATTGTGCCAAGAGAATGCATAGGAGGTACAACCATTCTCAGTGCCATAGGGAAAGATCTACCCAAGCCCTCTGGAGTTTGAACCTTGCTATGGATTGCCTGGGATGTTGGGTATGGAACTATGGGAGTTAATATTTGCTTTGCTGAATTTTGAACTTACATTAGTCTCATTCTTTTTCCCATTTGTACCTTTTGGAATAGTGAAGTTCCTTTGTGTTATTGCGTATTGAAAATGTTTAACTTTTTTTTTTTTTTTCATTTGTATAGGGGGTTGCAGTTAAGAGTCTTAAATCTCAGAGGCCAGTTTGAGCTTAGACCCTGGCAATTCTGAAGCTATTGGAAATTTAACAACTTAGGAATGGTCTAATTGCCTATTGAATAAGTTTATGTGCATAAGTCTTTGGTAGCCAGGCATGGAATGTGATGGCTGGTATCTAGGTGTGCCAAGCAGCCTTATGTGGTCACAGATAGGGCTGTTTAATACTGGGACTGAATGTGTGATGTGGGGATAAGAGCGGAATGCTAGGACTAAGAGAGTCCCACTTCACAGTCCATGTGAGGGGATGGAATAGAAGGGACCAGAATAGTCTGCTTCTGTCTCCTGATACTGCTTGTTGCCTTGCTGCTTTGCTGTCTTCTGCCTAGTGTCTTGCCATGCAGTGTTTCTCTTCTGTTAGGCCATCCTGCCTGGGAGACTGCACACTATGGACTGAAATGTCTAGAGGCTATAAGACTAAGGAAAGCTTTCCTCTTTTACTTTAGGTGTTGGACATTGTAACTCAGCAATGACCAAAGTAACTAAAGCACAGAAGCAAGAAGTGAAATGGTGGTTTACTATGAGAGCTTCTCATGCCAATCCACAAAATTCCGCATTTTTTTTTTGTAAAGAAACCATCATCACAACTCAGATTCTAAAGCCCCTCATCGGGCTATGTACTCTGCTATGTTATATATACTATATAACATAATATATAATAAGCATATAAACTTATTTTTAGAAAATTGTTTTCTAAATTAATATCGTCTATTTGTATTAGCTAATTTGAAATGTATTTTAATTTATGTACTTGAGTAGTCTATAATATAAATATATACAAAATTAGAAATTAGAAGTAAGACGTAAGGGCTGGCGAGCTAGCTCAGGGGCACAGGTGCCTGCCTGGCTAGTGCAAGGTCTTTAGTTCAATCCCTGGTTCTGCAAAAAAAAAAAAAAAA